>PVKS010025721.1:0-29513 GCA_004027875.1 Aplodontia rufa | reverse complement strand
TTAAAGAATTAACGGGGGATAATATTCCCCCACACTGGGTGCTTTGTCCTACCATGGGAATCCAGGTGCTGTCCTGCAGGGTGAGGTGAATCTCAGGAGCTTCTGGGAGTCAGTGACGGTGGGATGAATGCCATTTTGAGCGCACACCATATTAATCCATTGTTGAAGGTATAGCAGGCAATGACTTTCTCCCATTCTATTAGGTTCTCTCTTGACACTTGACTAATTCCTTAGCTTGGAATAACTTTTCAGTTATATGGCATCACACTCATTAATTCTTGTGCTATACAGGAGTCTTGTTAAGGAAGAAAGAGCATACACCAATATGGTGGGTTGTTGATCCTATTTTCTCTTCTAATAATTGTATAGTTGCTGGTTTAATTCCTAGTTCTTTGATCCATTTTGATTTGATTTTTGTGCAGAGTGAGAGATAAGGTTCTAATTTCAATAGTTTGCAAAGGGCTGTCCAGTTTTCCCAGCACCGTTTGTTGAACAGGCTGTCTTTCCTCCAAGCTATATTTTTGCCACTTTGATGAATATCAGATGATTAAAGACTTGTGGATTTGCTCAGTGTTTTCTAGTCTATTCCAATGTTCTTCCTTCTTTTATGATACCAATATCATGCTGTTTTTATTACTATAGCTCTGTAGTATAATTTCAGGTCAGGTATTGTGAGCTCTACTATCTTTTTTCCTCTAAGTAGTGCTTTGGCTATTCTGGTTTTCTTATTGTCTAAATGAATTTGAGAATTGATTTTTCTATATTTCTATGAAGAATGGCATTGGTATCTTGATGAGGATTGCATTGAATCTGTACAACACTTTTGGTAGAATGTCCATTTTAACTATATTGATTACCAATAACATGGCATGCCTTTCCATCTTCTCAGGTCTTCTTCAATTTCTTTCTTCAGTGTTTGATAGTTTTCATTACAGAGGTCTTTTACTTCCTCTGTTATATTAATTCCCAAGTATTTTATTCTTTTAGAGGTTATTGTGAATTAGATGGGTTTCCTGGTTTTTTCTTTGCAGAATTGCTGTTGGAGTCTAACAAAACTATTGATTTCTGGGTGTTGGTTTTATATCCTGCCATTTTTTTCTGAATTCATTTATAAGCTCTAGAAGTCTTCTGATAGAGTTTTTTTGGGGGGTAGGGTGGGGAGGTCTTCTAAGTATAGTATCACATCATTGCAAATACAGATACTTTAAATTACTCTTTGTTTGAATCCCTTTGATTTCTCTCTCTTGTCTAAGTGCACTGGCTAGGGTTTCAAGGACTAAATTGAATAAGAGTGGTGAAGTGGTGACATGGTGAGAGAGGACAGCCTTGTCTTATATCTGAATCTAGTGGGAAAGCTTTCAGTTTTTCTACCTTAAGTATAATGTTGGCTGAGGGTTTGTCATAAATAGCCTTGATAAAATTAAGGAAAGTTCCTTTGGTCCCTATTTTCTCCAGAGATTTGAATATAAACTGGATCATCAATTGAGATGATCATGTGTTTTTTGCCTTTAATTCTAATTAAGTGATGAATCTCATTTATTGATTTGCATATGTTGAACCAGCCTTGCATGCCTGGAATGAAGCCCACTTAATCATGATGTATTATCTTTTTGACTTTTTTAAAATGCATTTTGCTAGGATTTTATTAAGGATTTTTGCTTCTGTGTTCTTCAGGGATATTGATCTGTAGTTTTCTTTTCTTGATGTGTCTTCATTGGGTTTTGGTATCAGGATTATGGCTGCCTCATAAAAAGTGTTTGGGAGGGTTCCAACCTTTTCAGTTTCATGGGATAGCTTATTTAGGAGAGGTGTTAATTCTTCAGTAAATATCTGGTAGAACTCAGCTAAGAATCCATCAGGTGCTGGGTTTTTCTTTTCTGGAAGGGCTTTGTGTTTCAATTTTGCTACCTGATATTGGTCTGTTGAACTGTTCAATATCTTCCTTTGTCAGTTTGGGAATGACATATTTGGCTAGGTATTTATTCAAATCCTCCAGATTCTCCAACTTGGAGGTGTATAGTTTTTCAAAATAGTTTCTTAAAATCTTTTGGATTTCAGATGATTCAGTGGTGATGTTGCCATTTTCATTTCTGATTTTGTTGATTTTCTTCTTTTCATTTTTTCTTGTGGTATTGTCTAGGGGTCTGTTTATTTTATATTTTTGAAGAACCAACATTTTGTTTTGTTAATTCTTTGTACTTTTTTTTTGTTCTCAATTTCATTGATTTTGGCTCTAATGGTTATTTCCTGTTTTATACTGGATTTGGGATTGGATTGTTCTTTTTTGTTTTTTTAAAGATTTGAGGTGTAGGAAAAGTTTATTTATTTGGGCTATCTCCTGATATTTCATGAAGGCACTCAGTATTATAAATTCACCTCTTAAGACTGTTTTCCTACTGTCCCAGAGGTTACAATATATTGTGCATTCAATTTCATTCATTTCCAAGAATTTCTTGATTTCTGTTCTCATTTTCTCTGTGGTCCTTTTCTCATTTAAGAGGGTATTATTTGATCGCCATGTATTTATGTAGTTTCTGTTATTTTTTTCTTGCTGCTAATTGTTAGGATAATACCACTGTGGTCTGACAGGAAACATAGGATTATATCAAATTTTCTTTCTTGCTAAGATTACCTTAGTGGAGTGTAAGATATGATCTATTTTGGAGAAGTATCTGTGTGCTTCTGAAAAGATGGAAAACTCAGCTGATTTGGGATGGAATATTCTGTTGACATCTGTTGGGTCCATTTGGTTTATAGAGTTGTTTAGGCTGGAGATTTCTTTGTTGATTTTTTGTTTTGATTATCTATCTTTTGGTGATAAAAGTGTATTAATGTCCCCCAATAGTATTGTATTGTGATCTATAAGTGGTTTAACATCATGGAGTAATTTTTCGCCATATTTGGGAGCATAAGAGTATGATGCATGAGTGTTTATTGACTTTCCTCTGATTGTGGGCTTTGGGAGTTGTTTGTTTATTCCTCTGTTTGAAGTTTGTCTTTGAGTACTCTCTGTAGAGTTTGTTTTGTTTTCATGGATATTGGTAGATTGTTCTTATCATGGAATGTTTTTATTTCCTCACAAAATTTTAAGTAAGTTTTGCTGGGTATTGTATTTTTGGCTGACAATCATTGTATTTCAATATTTGAAAAATTTCATTCCATGCTGTCCTCGCCTTTATGATCTGATTTGAGAAATCCAAAGTGATCCTTATTGGTTTGCCTCTAAATATGACTTTGTGTTTTTCTCTTACCATTTTTAATATTTTTCCTTATTTTTGTTATTCATTTAAATATAACATGTCTTGGTTACTTTCTCATTTGGTTAGGCTTATTTGGGGTCCTATATGCCTCTTAATTATGAATTTCAGGTTCTATTCTGATATAAGGGACTTTTTTTGATTATCTTATTGAGAAGATTCTTTATGCTGTTTATTTGTTACTCTTTTCCCCTATCCCACTCTTTTGTTTTTTGTATGATTTCATCCCATACTTCTTAGAAATTATGATCATGCTCAGTAAGCTTTTTTCTTGTTTATCTTCCATGCATTCAAGATTACTCAGCCTGTCTTCATTGTCTGAAATTCTTTCATCAGGAGTTGAAGTTCTATTTTCTATTGAGTTGACTCTAATATTAATGTCTTCCATTGAGCTTTTAATTTGGTTGACTGTATTATTCAGTTCTAAAAGATCGGCTACATCTTTTTCAGTGATTCTATTTTTCTATTAAAATTGTGTTTCAGCTCCAGTAATTGCTTTTATTTCCTTCCTTAAATCTTCTTTTAATTCTTTCATCATTTTAATAATCAGGTTGTTGTTACTTTCTTCTAAGTTTTCATCCATGTCTGTATCCATGGACTCCCTGATGGGGAATTGTGAGTTTGAGGAGGAGAATTATTTCCTCTTTTCCTCATTTTCAGTGTCAGGGAGTGGGGCCTGAGATCTCTCATTTGTTATTTCCATTTTGGAATTTTTGAGGAGTTGTGAGATTTTTATTGCTTCACTTATTTGGGCTGGGGTATAATATTAATGGTACAGTTCAACAGCTGGCTCCCCACCTAGTGAATTTTTATTGACCTTTATAATTTCTAATACCTCATGAGATAAGGGAAAATAATCAATATATACAGGTAGTTCATGCAACAGACAGCAGTGAATTGGATACTTTTTCCTTATATAATTGTGAAAATGTTAAGTACCAATTATGAGAGGAGTAGGAGGATTAGCAACTTTCTTCTGCCAGATAATAACAGTCAGATTATACCCATTTTAAAAGTAAACAACCATTTTCAAGTTTGGCATTCACTTCAAATTTCCAGTACCTCCCTAGGTAAGGAAAAATACACTTAAGAGGAAAGGTGATATTAGGAAAGGAGATAGGAAAGTAGAGTGGAACCTGTGAATTTGAAGCAAGAACAGCAAGAGAATGGAGATGATGTACGATATTCTAATAAAATAAAAATTAAAAAGAAAGAAGAAGAGACTGAGGTAAAGACTTTAGGGGAGAGTGAGAGAGAGAGAGAAGAAGAAGAATGCTTAGTTGTTGCCAGAAGAAGGGGGTAACAGAGAAGTTCACCACTGGGAGGCTATATAGCACAAAACAACATGTGCTGGTCTGCAGGAACACAAGAAAAACCAAAAACTAACCAACCACAGAAGAACAAGAAAAGCAAAAGAAACAAGGATCAAGAAACAAAAAACCCCAGAGAAACCAAACCAAACCAAACAAACAAACAATGTCTTAATGGAAAGTTGGGAAGATTATGGGTTATTTCCACTGAGGAGGTCAAAGTAGACAGTGTGGGTTGATTATCACCTGTGACTCCTGGATGAAGGCACTTCCAGAGTGAGGTTTCTGGAGGGCCTGGATTTTGCTGTTCTCAGCTGGAAGTTGTATTCTCAGGAATCCTCCCAGTATTCTTGTCATACGGAGGGGGTGCATACCTTTACCACCACTGGTATCTGTGAATACTGCTTTTCTGCTTTCCTGGGTTCAGACTCTGGGCACTTTTGTGATCACCTGTCCAGACTCCTGTCCCACTTCAGTCAAGGCTCCAGCAGTCACTGGCAAAATTGTGGATCCAGGGTAGCTCAAGAAGAACTTGCTCATCCTGGGGTTACAGCTGTCCTGAATTCTTTGCTCCTAGGACAGATGCCACTCAGAACTTGGGGGTTCTCAGTCCATCAGCAGCTCAAACCTCATGCAGCTCCTGGTGTATCCATTTCAAATTCATAGTGCCTCAGAGGCACTTCTTCATGGAACAGGCATGGCTCTTGGGAACTACTCAGCCCTGAACTCACAGAGTGTAATGCACTCAGATCATGGAGTCCTGGGGTGGACAGCAGCAGATGGTGCTTCACCTGGGGCAGCCTCTGACCCAAACTTATGGCTCCTAGAATCAGCTGCCTGGACCACCCTCCTCAAGATGGTGATCTCCTTGGCTCTCTGTGGCCAGTTTGGAGGCACATCTAAGATATGTGCACTAATGCAGACCCTGGGTTTAGCTGAGGAGGGGGAACCCTTCTGATAACAGGATTCTCCATGCCACTTCATCCTTCCTGTATTTGTGAGTGTTTTTCTCTCCCACTGTGCTGAACCAGCAGCATAGCCACTGGGTGGTGCTCCTTGAAGCTGGGGGTGCTTGGCACCTATGTGGTTTTTCTGCATTGCAAATTGTACCCAAGCTTTTGAGTCTCTAGCTTTCATTTTTGTTTAATAATGAGTTTCAGCAAAATGTTTCCATTCACCCACCTCACATCAAGACACTTCTCCCTCTATTGGCATCCTGATTCATGGAGAGATTCTGAGCACAGCCCTCCTTCCAATCACCATCTTCCTGTCCTTCTAGTAAATTTTCAGGTCCTTCAAAACATATTGAATTTGGAGTAAAAAAAGGGATATTTAGTATCACCTCCCTGGGTATCCCACTTCAGTGTGACCTGGAATCAGTGCTCTTATTCTGCCATGTCAGGCTTCAGAGCCCAGACATTTCTTTCTTATAGTATCTAAGTTGATATGGATGAAGATCAGGCTCCCAGAGTTTGGAAGATAAGCAGGTTTACCTTAGTGCCACAAGAGTGATTGGTATAAAGAGGCAAGAAATTCTTCCATATATAAGTGGACTCAGATTAGTAAATGCAGCGTGGAAAGCCAAGAAGTCGTAGAGGAATGGAAGGACAAGATAACAGGAAGGAGGGAATAGTAGAGAGTTAAATAATTTACTGCCATAAGTGACTTGACAGAGTATGATCCATTTTCTAAAATGTTCTTCCAGTATTGATTGAATCTGTGACTCACCTGAAGTGAGTTTTCACAATATTCTGTAGGAGACCATCCATTTCTCTTGGTGGATAACCCACAGAGAAACTGAAAGATTAACCTTTACTTATTGCTTTAACCACTTGTCCCAGGGAATGACCTCTATTTGTCATGTCAGTTCCATCAGAAACTCTTGCCACTTAAATCCATAAAACCCAAGAATGTGGTCACTGACATTATTGAAGATGACAATTGTGGGTAACTGATAAATAATAGACTCATGGCCACCGACATGGTGTACTTTTTAAGAACTGGTTTTATTCCAGGAGTGTATATCTTTAGGCAAATTGTTCACTGAGTTCTTCAGGGTAAGCAGGCACTGAACAAACACAGTTTGTCTTTGTGTTGGCCTTTCCAGTGATTTCTTGTCCCTGAGTCAGTGGGAAAATGTCAGGTATGGTATAACAATTAAATAAAGTCTGGATATCCTAATGAAAAAGAGTTATCTTTCCAATGCTTTACCTCATGTTCAGTGGAGTTACAGCCGGAATTCATTGTCTCTGATTTGGTATCCTAGTTATCTGATAACTTCAAGGCCCCAGAGGGAAACTTTGGCATGTGATTCTGTCAGGGTTACAAAGAATAACTCTTTAACAATCCTAATATCATTGGAATTGAGTGTATTTTATAACCTTTACGGTCCTCTTCTTACAGATGGTTCGTATTGTGCCTTGATCTTCCACATGTGCTATATACTAAGTGATAATCACATAAACACTGATGCCTTTGACAATTATGGAGAGATCCTCTACATACTAGTGGTTTTTATTTTTATTTCTTTGGTCATAAAGCAGGGTTTGGAATACAACAAATCTCATCGGTAGAGATGAGAGTTCCATTAATCAGGAAACCTAGGCTATTGGTTCAGTTAGCGCCCCTTGAAGTTTCTATCATTATATCAGTTCAGTTAGCGCCCCTTGAAGTTTCTATCATTATATCAGATGGAAAAAAATGAGTAAAAAACAGGTAAGTGGTTACAAGGAACATATACTTCCAGCTTGTCTTTCCTTGTTCTAATTCAATGAGGATAAATAGCATCCCATCTATAAATAGTATGCTAAGAATATGCTCAGGATAAGAGGCAGAGATTCACTTGTTTCACCTACTATGGAATAGAACTATCAGATCATTTTTAAGGAGTTGCTTTTCATTTTTATTGGTTATTTTTGTTATACATAACATTAAGGTTCATTTTGACTTAAGTATAAAAGCATGGAATTTGGTTTGCTCTATTTCAGTCTCCAATATTTTCCCTTTCCCTCTCCTCCTTCCTCCCCCTATTCCCTTCCCTCTACTCTACTGATCTTTCTACTATTTGCATCTAGGTTTTATTTTATGTTAGTGTCTTATGGATAAACATGATGATGAAACTCTGGTATATTTCTTCCACACATTTGAATTTCCAAATTGTATTTTCTTCCAGACAGTGGAATCTACCTTCTTCTTCAACATCTAGGTACTAGTTTAGTTTGTCTGTTAGTAGATCTATCCCCTCTTGATCAACTGCTCCCAATCTATTAAAAAAAAAAACAGCCATAAAACACTACCTGTTTATGAAAAGAGTCACCACAAGGAAATTTCCACACACTAGAAAACAAATTGAAATAAACATTTGTTGGCTATTGTCCCCATTTCATTCTTTGTATTGGGCATTCCTGCCACCTCAAACAGTTTTTTCTTACCTCTTAAGTGACTCTTTGCTTCCTATTCCCTGGTTCACTTTTACAAAGCATGCAGGTGATTTACCAGATGTACAGCTTGCTGAACCAATAGTACCAGACAGTGTACTTATCACGCTTTTAGAAGAATCTTTACTAGAAGGCACTTAGAAGAAAGAAAGAGTAATATCACCAGAGGAAATAGGCCTTATCCACTGTATTTTGGGGTACCTTACAGGTATCTTGGGGGCCAAATGTCAGATTTTAGTTGGGAACCTTGACCATAATGCTTCAAATTACATTAAGTTGCCAGTCTTTTCTCTAGAATTGGCATGGATTGAGGTTCAGGAAAGTGAGCTGGGCTAGAGAACCGACATTTAACTTTATCTCACCACTTCATATTCATTATGTTGGAGGAATACAGCTCCTTCCTGAGCATGGTTAACATCTTGTACCAAAGCATTTGGTACAACAGATACAACAGACTTGGCCACTAGGCCATTTCTCCACTCATTATTTATCATTACAGTGAATTAATCCCTTCCCTGGCATGAATCAAGGGCTTGCAGCCAAGCCTTGTGGTTCCACTTATAAAGTCTGGCTGACAGATGCCCTGACTAAAAAAGACAAAATAACAATTCCAAATCATATGTCCCCAGTATAAAAGCATCCAATTATATAAAGAAAATATTAGTATATATAAGAGGAGAGATAGACTCCAACACAATAATAGTGGGAGACTTTAACAGTCCACTTTCAGCATTGAACAAATCATTACGACAAAAAAGCAACAAAGGCACATCAGAGTAAAATTGTACCCTGGGCCGAATGGACTCAACAGACATCCACAGAACATTCCATCTAACACCTGCAGATTACACATTCTTTTCATTCTTCTCATCAACACCTAGAATGTTCTCTAGGATAGGTCATATAATATGCCACAAAGCAAGTCTCAAGAATCATAATTTGACCAAGAAGGCAAAAGATCTGTATGACAAAAAAAAATTGATGAAAGAAATTGAAAAAGACACAAATAAATGGATAGATTATTTTTTGTGTTTTAAAATAATTAATATTGTTAAAATGCTAATGCTTGAGACTACTCAAGCAATCTACAAATTCAACACAATCCCTACCAAACTAGGACTGGCATCCTTCACATCAATAGGAAAAGAATCCTCCAAATAATAGGAAACCATAAAAGACCTTAAGAACCAAAGCAATCTTGAGCAAAAAGAACAAATATGGAGGTATCACACCGCCTCACTTTAAAATATACTAAATACAGTAACACAAACAGCATAGTACTGACAGAGAGACACAAAAACCAATGGAACAGAGTAGGGAGCCCAGAAACAAGTCTATACATTTAAATCTGAATGATATTTGGAAAAAGTTACTACTAACACACCCTGGGGAAATAAATGTCTCTTCAATAAAGGGAGCTGGGAAACCTGGATATACACATGCAGAAGAATGAAATTAGGCTGCTTCTCCTACTATACAAAATAATTAGCAGAAAGCAGATTACAGACTTAACTGTTATAGACTTAGCTTGATCAGGCTTTCCTTGAAGGCAGCAGGCCCATTATCTGATCCAGGTGGAAAGCACAGTGCTGGTGGCTGCTGCCGCTTCTGGTGTTTCACAACTCATACTGAGTAACCATTTGACACAAAATGCATGGTCACAGAATGACACAAAACCCATGGTCACCTCTTGCTGTTAAAACAGGAAACAGGTTCCCCTGATTATTGCTTGATTCTAGTTTCCAGAAAACTCCTTCTCATTTTCATCTTAGCTTCTCCAGTGCTGGTGGAGATCTGCATCCCATATCTGAGGAGTTTAGGTTCTAGGACACAGAATCAAACCAGCTTTCCAGCAATCATTTCCCCAGTCTCCTGGACTGGAATGTGAAGAGTAAGCTAAATCCACAAAAAAGACCTCTAGATTCTTTGATACTATTTCTTCCTTATTGTGGTTGTTTTTCTGAAACATTTGTTTTGAAACGTCCAGTCCCACCTTTTGGGAACACAAAGTACTGTCACTGACCCCGAATATCTGAAGTGTATGGACTCTAAATTAAATTCAGCAAATTCCACATGTTACATTATTTTTAAGAGAGAAGGACAGAGAGAGAGAGAGAGAGAGAGAGAGAGAGAGTGTGTGTGTGTGAGAGAGAGAGAGAGAGAGAGACAGAGAGAAACAATTTTTATGGAGTTTTTCACATGGCTTTCGTTGCTCCAACACTTAGCTGTGTACGTGGGTGCTGGGATTTGAACCCGTGTACTTGCGCATGCCAGGCAAGCACCATGACTGCCGAGCCACTGCTCCAGCCCCCACATGTTACATTTTTAAAAGTTCATTAAACATACACTGTGTGTGGTGGGAATATATCCTTGGGCACTTGGCAGAAGGGATTTCAGTGTCTTTTATGATTCTCATATGCATAAATACCAAATTTGCATTTCAACTCAAATATATATCCTCATGCCTATGGATAAAGTAGTGAAAGTGCTATTTTAATATCTGTATCTATTTAATATATTTATATGATTACTATTTAAGTTAATCTGTGAATTTAATCACATTCTTATGATGAGTCCATCAATACAATATTATTATAGCTCCTGTCTCTAACAAAGACAGAACACTGAATAGCTTGCCCAGAGACACAGAATTGCATGCTTCTATGCTGAATCCTGATGAAGGAAGCACAACTCAGTCTCTCTTATGCCAAACCAGAGTCATTGTTTGAAATTCTCCTTTCTTCCTCTCTGCTACCCTCATATTCCTTCCATTTTTTTTTCACAAAGATGATAACCCAGAGACCTGTACTGTAACAATTTTTCTTTAGCCTTTACGTTTGTCTACCTGAAAATTTATTAATGATTTTGCCTCATGAATGAGGACAGTGTTTGGACTAAAAAAGAATTCTCAATAAATTGGAGTTGTATTGACTGGTTAAGAGGTATGACTGAGTCAAAGAAAAGGAAGAATGGAGAAGAGTGGGCTACTGACTTGGAAGGAAAAGTGTTGTACCTATTTATCTTTTCCTGATTTAAATGATCTTAGGATTATTGTTTAATCCTCTGCATTACAGTATATATATTTTTAAAAATAAATAACCATAGCAAGAGTGTTCTCTAAAATTCCAATGGAGAGTTTGAGGTCATCTGACCTGTACCTTTAATCATGGACAACACGTATGCTGTACAAGTACTTTGAATGTGGAACAAACATATCTTCTTGTTTTTTTAGAATAAGAAATGATTAGCAAGATCCTTTGTAGGTCAGTGACTTTGATGCCTGTGATGACACAAGAAAACCATGCTAGGCTTTGCTACACAAGGATTGGAACACCTGGAAAGTGGAAACCATCCCTCACTCACCCACAATATGGCTGCAGATAAGGAGCATGGGAGGTGTTCATGTCAGGGTAGGGCTCAGGAAAGCGCGTGATGGCAGCATCCTGGCTTCAATTTGTAGACATGATCAGAAGCACTTAGACTAGCAGAAATCCCACAGAAAACCAGCATTATCTTTCCTATCCCAAGTCTCAATGTGAAACAGGGATTAAAGGCCCCCACAGAGCAGAGTCCCTCAGGGAAATCATGATACAAAGCTTCATATAGTACTGGGGGAGCTACTTAGCCGTAGGTGACCCCTGAAGGAGAGTAATCCAGAAGGTAATTCCCCTGCCACAGGTATCTCACAATGAGAAATAGACATTGGAAATTCTTGTCTAAGGCAATTAAGAATAAATTAAATGTGTATTTTTATGTGGATTTCATGAATTTTTATTTACTATTAGGAATTCCAAAATAGTAAATGCTTAATAATTTAAAAAAAGAAAATAGTAATAATGAAGACATTCTAAAGTAACATTTCTAATACTCATGGATACCTGTACCTACTGCTTGAGGTTTTTGTTTTTGTTGTTGTCGTTGTTATGTATAGAGATTGAACCCAGGGCACCTAACCACTGAGCCACGGGGACTCACTAAGTTGCTGAGGCTGGCTTTGAACTTGCAGTCCTCCCTCAGCCTCCCGAGCCACTGGGATTACAGGTGTGTGCCACCACAACCTGCAGGCTTTTGCACGTGTTTGTGTCCACATATGTGCAATATGTTTTTTTCTCTGAAAAATTCTGATCCTAATTCACAGGATATTTCGTCACTGATTGCTTCCATTTAAAAATATATCATTATTTTCAGTGTTACATTGTAGCTTTATAAAGACTGTCAACAAATCATGGTTGATGCTATTAAGAAATTTGCAAAAATTAATAGATATTTAGTTAAATGTGTACTACTTTGAAAGTACTTATAATGCAAATTTCTGCTAGAAAATTTGCACTCAAACTCTGTACCCTTTGAAACAATGCCAGTGACAGGTTGATCTGTCATTTCCTTCTGTGACATTCTGCACCAGTAGCTGGTCTCCTCCAAGTCCAGGGGCACTAGTTAATGGGAAGTCTAGTAGAGCAGGTGATCCATTGATGCAGATTGCGACCACCTGACCGTAGTTGGAACTGGGAGTTCATTGTTACAGTGGATCTTTTTTAAAAAACAAATATAGCAGTGTTGTTTACAGGAGCCAAAATGTAAAAACAAATTGAATGTCTATCAACTGCTAACAAACAAAATATGGCACATTCACAGGATGGAATACTAGTCAGCCAAAAAGAATAAATTATTGATTCATAATACACATGGATGAACCTTGACAGTATTATGCCACAATGAAAATATCTGCACTAAGACCACAAATTGTATGATACTTTTTGTATAAAATATGCAAAATAGTCAAATCACAGTAGACTAATGGTTGCTTAGGTTAGGGGAAAGGGAATGATGGTATCTGCTAATGGGTATGGTGCTTCTTCATGGGGTGATGAAAATATTCTGAAATTAAATAACAGACTATAATGCTGACACTGAGTTGAATGCTTTAAAAGTATGAACTTTGTGGTATGTTAATTACGTCTCAAAGCATTGAATTGAACTTTGGTGTGGTGAATTATTGGTGCACAAGTGCACTTTCCAGTGAATTACCTTTCTGAGCTTAAATAGTCTCAAGTTGAATTTCATTAATTTTAGTTATTATATACACAATGAAGTGTTGGAGAAATGAAAGCCACATGAAAAACTAAATAAAATTGATTTTCTCTCTAAAAACAAACAAAACAAACAAATAAAATAAAAAACAAAGAAAAACCCATCATGTATAACAGCATAGTTGATAATTTAAGTAAAATTCAAACATAGCTTGAAGCAAAGATATAATCAACAGAAAGAACAACACAAAAATACACATGCACACACATTTTTAAGAGACCATTTCTGAAAAACAATTAGATGGAAGTTTTGATCATTGTTTCCTACTATGATCTTTCCATTATTTGGTAATATTTGATTATATAATTTATATAAATATGCACATATAATTTATATCAAATTTAGTATACTCATGAAAGTATACTAAATTTCAAGACCATATACTGAGGCATAGGTGTCAAGAAAAAAATGTTTCACAGTTTGTGGGGTTAGAGTGCTGTGCTCAAGATATGTTATTTCAAATACACATTTTCCTGATGTGAAACATGCATGCAGAAAAAGAGTACTTATTGAAAATGGCAGATTCATGAAACACCATGAACTTGATAAACCCTGCACCTTACCACCCAGGCTGAAAAATCAGGAAAAAAATGAATTATGAAATAAGAATTAACTCCAAATGATTCTGTCAGGGGAATGCTGAGAAAGGTAAACTAAGCACAGATATTAAAGAGCATAGGTTATATATTGCCAGGGATTTAAAATTCTTGACATTCAACTCCACTCCTAGTGATCCAACCCTGTGCCTCAATGTGCAGATAGTCATTCAGGAGAGACCTGCATGAAGAATGAATTCTGTGAACTTTGAAGTCCTGCACATTAAAGAGACTTTGAATTTCAGAGGGACTTTACCTACATGATCAGGGTCTCAGCTTTTCATAAGAGGTGGAAGAATCTGAGTTGCAGGAAAGCATTCCATGTGGACACATGCCAGCTTTCACTGGGAAGGCTTCCTGTTGGTTTGGTGATCTCAGTCTGGCTAAGGGAACCCTTACTTCTAAAGGACTCTATTTCATGTTATGGGATAAAGTATCCTTACCCTTAAACAAGAACCTAATGACACTGTCTCGTATCTGCTTGGTTTTCACTCCATACACAATAGGGTTCATTGTGGGAGGCATGAGTAGATACAGATTAGCAATAATGATGTGTATGTGGGGTGGAATGGTGTGTCCCCCAAAGCGATGTGTGAAGAACGTAAAGAAGGCTGGGACATAGGTGATGACAATGGCACAGATGTGGGCAGTGCAGGTGCTGAAGGCCTTCTGCCGAGCATCAGCTGAGGACAGACTCACAACTGCCCGAAGGATCATGGTGTAGGAGACTATAATGCACAAGATGTCAAAGCCTCCAATCAAGAGGGAAACCATCAGACCATAGATGGCGTTGACCTGGACATTCCCACAGGATATCTTGGCGACTGACATGTGGTCACAGTAGGTGTGGGGAATGAGATTACCCCTGCAGTATGGCAGACGCTTGGTAAGGAAAGTGAAAGGGATGACAAGTATCACACCCCTGAGAAAAGTGAGGAGCCCAGCCTTGGCAATGACTGCATTAGTGAGAATGGATGCGTAGCGCAGTGGGTAGCAGATGGCCAGGTAGCGGTCCAGGGCCATGAGCATGAGCACCCCAGATTCCATTCCTGTGAAGGTGTGCACAAAGAACATCTGGGCCAAGCAGGCCTTGAAATCTATCTCCTTGAGATTGAACCACAATATGCAGAGAGTGTTGGGAAGCGTGCTGGTGCACATGAGCACATCTGTGAAGGAAAGAAGCACTAAGAAGATGAACATAGGTCTGTGTAAGGCCTCTTCAGAGTAGATTAGGTACATAAGGCCGAAGTTACCTGTCAGGGCAATGCTGTACATGCTACACAGTGGGAAGGAGATCCATAAGTGCACCTCTTCTAGACCAGGAATGCCATTTAAAATAAATGAGGTTGGAGTCAGGCTGGTGCTATTGAGAAATGACATCATGACTATTGGAAGTTCATGGTGAAGTATTCACAGAATTGCCTCCGTAAACAGAAAAATAAAAAAAAAATAAATAAGACAACACAAAACAAAAAGTTTAGAGCATAACTCACCAGCAAGGCTTTTCCTCCCACAATGACTAATTTATCTTTCTTGTAAATTTATGACCTTATATGCTCTGTAGGTCTTTCATGTGATAAATACTCTCTTAGAGTCCATGCTTTAATCATTAGATGTTGAGGAAATCAGCTGGCTTAGTCTGGCAAATGTGTCTGGATCTGGACGCGTCTGGTCTCTTCTGCTGTCCTGTAGTCCATTCTTCAGGGTGCAGTTGGCCACTAACTGAATAACTGGATGATCAAGGATTGATTAAATATTTTCTGTGCTCCAGGGGTCCCCATTATAGTCAAAGATTCCCATTCTAGCCTGAAATCTTAACAAATATCAGTTTGCCTTGTGGGATGACCTTTCAAAGTTAATTGCTTTTACCCAATAGACATACTGACAATGATTTCAATTTACTTTTATCTCAAACTACCCCTCCTTTGTCTTCAGGAAATGTAAACTGACAAAAAATATAAATCTTCCACTTCTACCAATAACTACTTTTTTTTTAAGAGAGAGAAGGACAGTGAGAGAGAGAAAGAGAATCAATTTTTATTTAGTTTTTCATGTGGCTTTTGTTGCTCCAGCACTTTGTTGTTGATGTGATGATAGGGTTCAAACTCATGTTCTCATGCATGCCAGGCAAATGCCATAACCACTGAGCCATGGCTCTAGCCCCTAACAGCTATCTTTAATCGAAATTATAGAATGGTTTTGAAAATAAAAAACAAAAGTAGTAATCCACTTCCTAATGCCATCACAACATGATCTACATGATTAGTGACAAAGTCAATATGTAATGAAGAATCATTGCAATACTGAGGAGCAACAAGTGTTTTCCAAGATTAACATGTAGTCTAATGGACTCTAGAGTACAGTTCAATGAGAATAAAGATGCTTTAACTTAAATAAGTTGACTTTCTTTAAGAACATAGTTTTTTTTTTATTTTCTACCCACAATACAGCTTCAGAGATTTATAAAATCAAATATTTCTCAGGTCATGCAATCTCCATAGCTAAGCTTTTCTGGTATAAGGTAAATTCTCAATACATTTTAAAAATAACACACACACACACAAAAAGAGGCTGTAGGAAAACGAGTATTGACATAACATGAATAGTGAGGGCAGAATATTTGATGTGGTAATGTGATGTGATAATATGCTGTGAAGAAACATGAACAAAGTTGTGACTATGAGTTAGATAGATACAAATAGGAAACACAATTTTGAAGTCAGCTATGTTGAACTAGGCTGTACTGATTTAAAGCAGAACAACAGCAATTAAAGAAACAAGCACTATGATTGTGGAGATAGCCCTATTAGAGCAAAAAATAGATATTTTGATTAAAATCAATGTTCAAATGTATAGAGCCTCCTGGACAGTTTTCCAAAAGGTATCTCCATTGGAAATTTAAGGAATATGAAATTGATTCTTCTTTCTTCATGTGCCTTTTATTAAATGTATTCTTATTGTTTTCAAAAAGTGTGGGCTCCATCAATAGATGAATGGGTAAAGAAGATGTGATATACATACATAATGGAGTTTTACTCAGCCATAAGGAACAATGAAATATGTCATTGTCAGGAAAGTGGATGGAACTTGAGAACTGTGTTCAGTGAAATACGCCAAACTCAGAAAGTCAAGAGTTGAATGTTTTCTCTCCTATGTAGAAGCTAGAACTGAAAAAGGAGAATGGTGGGGAAAGGATTTTATGAAAATGGAAGGGAAATCAGTAGAGCAAAGGAATAGGATCAGGGGGTAGGAGGATGGAAGGAAAGGCAGAAATACTGGGGAATGATATTAGCCCAATTATATTGTTACATTTTGTGTATTTTCAACTATGTAATAATGAATTCCACCATTATGTGCAACTATAAAGTACCAACAAAAATATGGAAAATGTGGACTTAGTAGATGAAGTCTAAGGGTATGTTGAAATGATAAATAATTCAAATTTCATGAATATAATATGAATGGAGACAAATCCTTAAAAGTAAGACAAGAAACAGGCAAAATTTTGGAACAAGACTCTCTTAGCTCTTTTTTTACCTACTGCTGTATAAGTTATTTTCTCTCAAAAATGTTTTTCTTAGCTTTCACAGCCAGTGGGACCGAATACTTCTCTTTAGAATGTTCTCTGTAAGAGATATATTTCAGTACTTGAAATGGTTTTATCCAAAATAAAAATGAAACACATAGACCAATATGCAGAAGCAGCCTTACAGTAGGACACATCCCTTATCAAAGGTCAGGAGACAGCCCTGTCTGGAACTCACACTCATTCTGCTCTTGCAAATATCATAATTGCAGTTGTTCCTCTAGTAAGAGGAATGCAGTCTCAACTCAGAAATCTGCTTACCTTGAAAACTTCTTGAGTTCCTCAAGAAACTGACGGTATATTCATGGATTAAGTCGCCTCCACATCTATGTGGTGTTCTTGGTCCTGCAGAGGAAACCTTGATAGGAGAGAGAAAGAGGGAGCATTCTCTTGTGGGTCTGAGTGCATGTTGTATGTGTGCAATATATTCTAAAGTGGGAGGGAAGACTCAGCTGTTACCATCTCACCAGAAGCAGAAAGAGATTTCTTATGTCTCTTTTTATTATAATCTCAGAGGAGAAGTGATTTCCCATATGTATACATTTGTATATATATTTACACTATGAAAAAAGGAGAATTAAGAATCTATATATCTGTATGGTAAAACACTATCTGAGCCCACTGGGATTTGTCCAAGGAACTGTTGTGTTGCTTATTATAATCTGGAACTCCTGAAGGCACAGTCTTTCATAGAGACAATTATGTGGATCAAAAACTATTTGGACTTTCAGAATTCAATCTGTTTGGGAGACAGACCTTTATTTTAACTTTTTCAAAGCTTAGTACATCATGTACATAATTAGTACTGAACAATTATTTTTAAAAAACAAAAAGATACTGGCATACAATAAATGAGTATTTGGTATGATATTATATTTAGTACCCCTGATAAATTTCATTATTATAACAGATATAGTATAAATCATTTGGGATTATCTAGAGGTGAACCATCACAGTGTCTGTGAAAGATGAATATTTTATTTCTTCCTTTTCTATTTTAATGCATTTTTCTTGCTTTATTCCAGTGGCTAGAGTAGTGAAAAAAGATATCTATCTGTGTTTCATTATTGATGACTAGGTAAAATGAAGCCAACTGGGAGTAATGAGACTTGATTCCAAATACTCATATGAAGGCATGATCTTATGGTATACTGTAGAAGCACAATCATGTAATAAGAAAATACATCATGAAATTAAAGCAGATCTCTTATTCAGAATCAGTCATACCTGGATAAATGCTTATAGTAATATCACATTAATTTGATAATGTCTGATGTTTGTAAAAACTATTTTTTTTTTGGAACTGGGGGTCGAACCCAGGACGTTGTGAATGCTGTGCAAGCGCTTTGCCACTGAGCTACATCCCAGCCCTGTAAAAACTATTTTTAAATGTACCTCTATACATACCCTGAAATGTCTGTTTGGGATGCTCAGGCAAGTGTAATTAATTTCTAATGGTGTAATTCTGGATTGACATTCAATGTTTAACTATTGTGTAGAGTGTTTGCTGTGTATTTCTAGAAAAAGTCTTAATCATATGAAAGATGTCTCCTTTATTCCAAGATTACTCATTTTTCCTTACAAACAGATCTTGAATTTTATGTACTTTTTTCTATTGGGTAATGATATGATTATTCTCTATTTTATTGGAAACATTGATTTATGCTGATTGGTCTTTTAATCAATTTGATTGACGTATAATTCCCATATGCTAAAAGGCATATATTGTAAAGGTACAGTTCATGAAACTTTGATTGACATATACACAATAGCAATTACTATTCAATTATGATATAGAAATATTCATCACTTCCCAAAATTTCCTTGTACGCCATCTCAGTGAATCTCAATTGTACTCCAAAGCCCAAATAATTTACTGATATTTTTGATAACACTATATATTCGAATTTTTTCTTAGAAATTAATACACAAGAGAAAATATAGTATACTTTCCTATGTCTGGTTTCTTTCACTCAATGTCATATTTGTAAGATATGTCTATTTAATTATACTAGTGACTTATTTTTTTAAAATGGTTTTCAGTATGACATTGTATGGATATACCACAATTTATTTGTCCTCCTGTATTGATGAATATTCATTTGTTTCCTGTGCGGAGCTATTACAATAAGCCGGCTGTGAACATTCATGGGAAAGGTTTTTGGACAGACATATATTTTCAGTTTTAACAGGTAAAGAAGAGGGGCTGGAGTGGTGTCTCATAGGTTACTGCACTTGCCTAGCATGCGCAAGGACACGGGTTCAAACCTCAGCACCACGTACACAATGAAGTGTTGAAGCAATGAAAGCCACAAGAAAAAAACTAAATAAAATTGATTCTCTTTCTCTCTCCCTGCCCCTCTCTTAAAAAGAAAAGAATAGAAAAGAAAAAATAGGTAAATAAGAGTATAATTTCCAAGTCATATAGTGTGTGTACATTTAAGTTTTCAGGAAAATGACCAGATGCTTCTCAAAATGATTTTTTATTATAGCTTTTATTAGTTCTCCTTAATTATACACAACAATAGGATTCATTCAGATATAATTATAAGTGCATGGATTGCTATTTGCTCATATTCAGTCCACAGTACTTCCTCTTTCCTCATGTCTTCTCTCCCACATTCCCTCCCTCTATTCTATTGATCTTTCTGCTGTTATATATATATATTTTTAAATTAGTGTCTTGTGGATATACACAATAGTGAGATTCACTGTGTGGTATTCATATGTGTACATAGAAAAGTTAGGTGAGATTCATTCCACTGTTTTTCCCCTTTCCTTTCCCTCCTCCTTCCCCTTCAATATCCTTAGTCTACTCCACTGATCTTTCTTCTGTTTTGATAGAATCCCCTTTTCCCTGTCCCTCTGTCTCTCTGTTGCATGTCTGTTTGTCTCTCTCTCTCTCTTTCTTTCTCTCTCCATATTTTGGACTAGTTTCCATATATCAGAGAAAACATTCGACCTTGACTTTTAGAACTGACTTATTTTATTTAGCATGATAGTTTCCAATTCCATCCATTTATCAGCAAATGCCAAATTTTCATTTTTCTTTATGGTTAATACTCCATTGTTTATATATATATATATATATATATATATATATCACATTTTCTTAACAAGTTTGAAGAAATGGACATATTCCTTAAAATACACAATTACTAAAACTGGTAAGAAGATATAGAAAAAACTCTAAGGATGTCTATATCCATTATAAAAATCAAATATATAAGTAATCCTTTCTATAAAAAAATTACTAATCCCAGATGACATCAACAGTGAATTCTTCTAAATATTTAAATAAGAAATAAACCCTTTAAGAGGCTATAGAAAATGGCTGGAGATATAGCTTAGTGGTAGAATGCTTGCCTTGTGTGTTTGAGGCCTTGGGTTTGATCCCCAGAACTGCAAAAAGAAACAAAGTGTGCACGCGTGCTCGCGTGCGCACACACACACACACGCACACACACACACAAACCTTTAGAAAGTAAAAATGAAACATTTTCAAACTGGTTTAATAAAATCACATAACCTTAATTTCAAAACCCTAGAAGAACATTATAAGAAAAGTTATAGCCCAATATATTATTAACACAAATGTAAACATCCCAAACAAAATATTCATGCTAATAACTGAATGTAGCAATTAAAGGATAAGATGGATTGGACAGGATTCAAAACTCATGTTAATGTTGCTTTCTTTGAGAAGTAACTCATTAAAAAGATAATAACCTATAAATAATGAGAATTTATTTTAGAAGTTTAGAATAAAATTTAAACATCTATACATACCTATTCTGGCTATTAATAGAAGAAAATTTATATAATCATGTTTATGTGAATTATCTCATGTTATACATGAAAGGCTATTTTGAGATCAACAATATTATTATAACCTTACAGGGGCTACAGCGGTGGCTCAGCAGTTGTGGCGCTTGCTTGGCTTGGTATGTGCGAGTATGCAAGTTCAAACCCCAGCACCACTTACACAATGAAATGTCAGAGCAATTAAAACCATGTGAAAAACTAAATAAAACTGATTCTGTATTTTTTTATTTCTCTCTCTCTCTCACTGTCCCTCTCTCTGTAATGCGTGTGTGTGTGTGTGTGTGTGTGTGTGTGTGTAAAATCTTACAGAGATTAAAATGTTTTAATAACAAGAGAAGAGTATGGATATAACAAGCTTAACATTGTTCATACAGTTTCTAAACGGAACAGAAGGATTTGAGTGCAGAATTTTGATCTGGTAAAGACTTATTCACAACTTCAATGCACTCTCCTTTGCCTGCTGTTTTTTTGTAACAAATCATTAAACCCTGGTACTCATCCCACAAGCCATGACCTTCAGAATATCATCTTATCAGGAAGCTTATGGCTAACAAAATCTTAATACTGAACCTCAAATTATCCTACAGAGCTACAGTAACAAAAACAGCATGTACTGGCACCAAAACAGACATAAAGACCAATGGAATAGAAGACACTGAGATAGACCCAAACCCGTATAAATACGATGATCTCATACTAGACAAAGGTGCCAAAAACATACTATGGAGAAAAGATAGCCTCTTTAACAAATGGTCCTGTTAAAACTCAGTATCCATATGTAGCAGAATGAAATATAACTCTTATCTCTCATTCTGCATAAAACTAAACTCAAAGTAGATCAAAGAACTAGGAATTTGACCAGAACCCCTGCTAAAAGAAAATGTAGGCCTAACACTCAACATGTTGGCTCAGGAATGAACTTCCTTAATAGGACCCCTAATGTGCAAGAAATAAAATTTAAAAATCAATAAATCAAATCAAATTAAATGGCTCTTCACAGCAGAGGAAACAATCAAGAGTGTGAAAAGAGAACCAACAGAATGGGAGAAAATATATGCCACCTTCTCCTCAGGGCATTGATATTCAGGATATACAAAGAGCTCAGAGAAACTTAACATCAAACAAACAAACAAACAAAAAAACCCCAAAACAAATACCGAAGGCAATCAATAAATGGGCAGAAAAAAACAAGCAGGCACTTTTCAAAAGAAGAAATATAAATGGTCAACAAATATATGAAAAAAATGTTTAACATCTTTAGCAATAAGAAAAATATAAATTAAAATTACACTGAGATTTCATCTCACTCCAGTCAGAATGGCAGTTATCAATAATACAAACAGCATAGTCTGGAGCGGTGGCTCAGTAGTTACAGCACTTTATGGCATGTGCAAGGACATGGGTTCAAACCCCAGCACCATGTACACCATAAAGTGTCAGAGCAATGAAGGCCACATGAGAAATCGAATAGAATTGATTCTCTCTTTCTCTCTTTCTCTCTCTCTCTCTCTCTCTCTTAAAAAAAAAGAATACAAACAACAATAAACGTTAGTGAGGTTGTAGAGAAAAGGGTACACTTATACATTGGTGGGACTGCAAACTGGTATAATATCTCTGGATAGCAATATGGAAATTCCTGAAAAAACTAGGAATGGAACCACCATTTGACTCAGCTATCCTGCTCCCTAGTATATATCCCAAAGAATTAAAATTAGAGTACTTCAGTGACACAGCCACATCAATATTTATGGCAGTATAATTCACAATAGCTAAGCTTTGGAGCCAACCAAGGTGCCCTTCAACAGATGAATGAATAAAGAAAATGTAGTATATATACACAATGGTGTATTACTCAGCCATAAAGAAGAAAGACTTTATGACATTTGCTGGCAAATAGATGGAACTACAAACTATCCTGCTATGTGAAATTAGCCTGTCCCCAAAAGCCAAAGGTTGAATGTTTTCTCTGATATGTACAAGTTAATCCAAAACAAGAGAGAGGGAAATAGAAGTAAGAACAGTGGAGTAGAAAAACAGGAATGAAGGGAAGGGAGGAGGAATGGAATAAGATTGTGGAATGAATCTGATATAGCAATCTTATGTACACATATGAATATACTGCAGGGAAGCTCACTATCATGTACATCAACAAGAAGCTAATTTAAAACAGCAAGTACAGGTAATTGGCAGAAATATCAGCAGAGTAGAGGGAAGGAACCAAGGAGTGGGGGGATGGGAGGGAAAGGGGAGGTATTAGAGATGGAATTAGAACAAATTATATCACATGTTTTTATGGTTATGTCAAAATGGATCCCACTGTTATGTATAAACTAAAAGGAACCAATAAAACAAAGAATTTCTTGAACATCTATTTCATGCAAAGGTAGCCAGGCAGAAGTTCAGGTGAGAGGCTTTCTCAAAGCAACATTAAAATGAGTTTCTGAGTCCTCTCACTACATTTTATTCATTTGTTTGAAACTAAAACTGTTACCAGTTGTGTATGTGAAGTAACACAGGGCTTTCTAATCCCCTTTTATCAATAGTAGCTTTCATGCACTTCTCACATTCTAAGTCAACCCATAAATATAATTGAAGTTTTATTAGACATCTTGGCACAAGCTGGCATACTCTCCCTGCTTTTACACACACACTGAAAATTACATAAAACTCATATATGGATAATGAGATTTTCTTTTAACTTTCCTGCATCGTTATGTCATAGGTATATAGTTCGATTACACTCATCAGCAGATACACTTGTTTTATAGTTTTTCCTTTAGAAAAAAGACCAAAGGAAGACAAATAAATGTTAAGCAACTATATTGTCATTCAGAGATTCTGACTTAAGGAACTTTCTAGCAGATCTTAGGACTTGAAATATTGTTTGTCATTTGCTATTTTAATATTCATTTAAGTATTATTTTAAAATACTTGTAATAATATTATTATCATTAAATAATATTTCATTTAGTGTATTAAATACTATTAATATTATAAATCAAAACATTTCCAGAGGTGAGTTTGCCTGTTGGTTTTTCATTTATTAAAGTTGTGTGCTATGGAATGACGCTATACTGTACTGTATAATTGAGATCTCTTGCTCTGGGATGAAGTTCTGTAGCATGGAACTTCTTTTGTTCATGTTAGGTGCTTCTGTAAGCAGTTTGCCATATACCTAGATTTCCTGGACTTCTGCCAATGGCAGTTGCCTGTTTGAGAAGACACTGTGGCTCCTTGCTGTCTGTCTCCCAGATACCACTCGCTTCTACAAACCCAAGGATGATATTAACCTGTGATCATGTTGTTCTTTGTTTTCTTGCAAGAAATACTTTCACTTTTGGGAGAATTTCAATCCAAGTTCTTGTATTTCCTTGAATAAGACCAAGACATATTATTTGGAAGTACACATTCAAAAAGAATTATGTATTTCTGCTAAGATAGAGAGGGCCCAGGAATGGAGAATTGATGCATTTTAACACAGGGTGTTCCAAATGCATGCACAAACAGGCCTTAATGAAAAAATATACTTTAGTGACATCATAATAACATAGACGATTCTGAAACTGCTGACTCATTATTTTGGGGAATTTTTTTGAAACATATATCTGCCATGGTGAACAAAACTTAGAAAAAATTATAAAAATTGTATTGAAGAGCCTTGGGGATATAATTACAGGTTAATAATTCAATATGTACTGTTCATATGATCCATCAGGAAAACTTGAGATCCCTTCACCTTCCTCACTATGCTCCAATATATTTAAAATGTAGATCTTGTTTCTGCAAAGCTAAATTTACTTCCTCTTCATCAAAGACCTATGGGGCTCTAAATGTACAGTCCCATTTTTTTATTTGCTTAGAAAATCCCCTGAGATTATTATATAGAGAGTTTCTGATTAATATAGCACATTTTTTCTGAGTACTGTTAATCATGAGTGGGTATTTAAAAACATCTGGCATCAATGATGGCTTAGATGGTTAAGGAAAAAGCAAAAACAAGTTGCACAAAAATGCTACTAAATAGAAGGGATTTGAGTCAAGAGAGGTTGAATAAAGCAGATTCTAAATTCTCTTTAGAATTTTGCAAATTGCTTTGAGAAGGGAGAGATAGAGGGGGAAATCAAATTCTATTTGGTCATTGGAGGAAGGAGACTCCATGATGCTGATATTTACAGGCAAGCATCTTTTTTTAAAAAACATATTTATGTATAGTAATAGAAGAACTTCTCTGCTTTCTGCAGAGGGAGGACTCTTCGATGGGAAGCAGTAAGATGTCTACTAATGAAAATAGATTAGTAAAAGAATTGCAAGGAATTTCAGTGATTCTTTAGCTCAACTTACCATTTTTTCCTTTGCTGAAATCTTATGAAAAAGAATGTATTATCTTCCTATTTCTGCTCCCTGTGTATATGCTCTTAGATTATGTAAAATAATACAAAATATCTTATATGCATCAACTACATACACTTCCCAATTCTAAACAGCTCCAATTTCACTTATTTAAAAAACATCTTTAAGATGAAAGACCTCTTAAAATCATGTTTGTTTTCTCCCAATGCACTCTTATTTTTCAATGTTTAACATTAATTTGTTAAGATATTTACATATAAACATGAGGATGAACCAAAAAGGAAGCTTTGGAATTTATTGATCCATTCATTTATTATTCAACTTTTTTTCTTGTGCTGATATGTAACAGTAAACAAAGTAGATAGAAATTTCTGTACATACAGATTTTGAAATCTAGTTGAGTTGCAATAGGTAATACTGTGGAGTAAATAAACACGATACTGTGGAGTAAATAAACACGATAAAGTATTATCCTAATAGTGATGTTATGCCAACACAGGTGGGAGTCTAGGAGTTGCAGCTTCAAATTAGGATGTGGGCAAGCTTTCTCTGAAGATGACACTGAGCAGATATCTGAAACTATTGCAGTTATGTTCATGGTCATACCTAAGGAAGAACAGAGCAAACTGAAAATGATCAGTGGAAACATCCTTGAATGTGCACATTTGCTGACTTTAAGAAACAGTAGGTAAAGGTGGACTGAGAGGGTCAGATTTAGCATAGGTGGGACTCAGATTAAAGACTCCTAATTTTACAGGATTTTGTAAACAAATATAAGGATGTAGTAAGGATCTGAGTGAGATGGAAAGACACAGGAGGGATTAAGAAATAGACATGATTTTACTTTTATTTTATAGAGCAAAATCATTCTCATAGTATTAAAATCAGTTATGATAGTATGATGTATTTTGTTGTCTATATTCCAAGTTGTTCTGAAATTTTCCATAATTTACTGAATGTTAAAAGCACTTTACAATTGAGAAAGAAACTTTATTTATTTTCTTAAAGATGGAGAGAATGAGAGAAAGAGAAAGACAGGGAGAGAGAGAATCAATTTTTTTTTTTATATTTTCATCTGGGACTTTTTTCTCCAACACTTAGTTGTACATGTGGTGCTGGGGTTCAAACCCCAGTCTGTGTGCATGCCAGGTAAGGGCTCCAACTGCTGAGCCACCACCCCAGCCCCAAGAAAGAAACTTTAAAAGTACTCATTTCTAACCTTTTCTCGTCTTCCAAATATTACCATATCTTTTTTATATTTTGGATAATTTATATGACACCATTTTGATAACTCCTCCATGGGTTCAAATTAATGGTTAAAGAAAAAAATTATTAAGAAAACCCCAAGTTAAATCCTTACTAGAAAGGAGAGAGGAAAGCAAGGAAATTAGGAAACATCTTCTTCAAGAAGAAGATGATGTAAAAAAAATAAATTGTGAAATTGCAATAAAATATACAGGTCTACAAAGAATATAAAACTTAGATCAATATTCTAAAAAAAACTAATGAAAACTTTGTTTAAATATAAGGTAAAGAAGAATTTTTTCTTTTTTTTAAGAGAGAGGGACAGTGAGAGAGAGATGGAAATAATCAATTTTTATTTAGTTTTTCATGTGACTTTCATTGCTCCAATATTTCATTGTGCACATGGTGCTTAGGTTTGAACCCATGTACTCGCACATGCCAGGCAAGTGCTGTAACCACAGAGCCACTGCTCCAGCCCAAGAATTTTCTTAAATAAAGATGCTAAAATCATGATTTGAATCAGGAAAGTTTTTATGATAGAATCCCAGAATAGAGAAAAAAGATGAAAAGTTAACTCTTCTCAATAATAAAATAAGGTTTCCACCCTACTGAACATAATTGTCTATAGCTTTTGGGGGTATAAAAATCAGATTCCAAAAGAAGACAGTGAAATTATTATTATACATTTTATATAGACAGATTGATAGCATGATGTATATTTATGTGTAATTAAGCATATAAGCATCATATGCATAATATTTATATAGATATCATACTTATCTATGGGGATATTTGAAAAGAATAGAAGGAATGGAAATTAATCAAAGCTTAGCAATATCATTGGTTAAATGTAAATATGATTTAAAAATTCTTCTTTTTTTAACAGTAAGAAACAATTAGAGACATTATGCAAAATGAACATGACCAATGACCAGGCTTTTTTTTTTCTCACTGGATCAAAAAACAAAATCCAACAACATGTTGTCTACAAGAGGCACACCTTACACTCAAAAATAGGCACAGGCTGAAAGTGAAAGGTTGGCAAAATGTCTATCAGGCCTGTGGTCCAAAAAAGCAAGCTGATGTGGCGATCCTAATATCTAATAAAATTAATTTCGATCTAAAACTAGTCAGAAAAGACAAAGATGGACACTTCATCATACTAAAAGGGATAATTCATCAAGAAGCTATAACAATAAATTAACATTTATCCCCCAATTACTATTCCCCCAAATATTTGGAAAAAATACTCAAGGACATTAAACCCCTCATTGATCTCAACACAATAATACTGGGGGACTTCAATTCATCATTATCAAAACTAGATAGATCATCAAAATAAAAAATTAATAAAGACATCTCCAATCTGAACAACTCTATTAATCAATCAGGCTTAACAGACATCTACAGAATATTCCATCTTAAGTCAGCTGAATTTAACTTCTTCTCAGAAGTCCATGGAATCTTTTAAAAATAGACCACATCCTAGTTCACCAAAGTAACCTTAACAAACAAAAAGTTGATATAGTCCCATGTATCCTGTCAGACAACAATGCTATGATCTTAGCAATCAACAACAAGAAATATAACAGAAACTATTTAAATACTTGAAAATTGAATGATTCCCTCTTAAACAAAGGATGAATAAAGGAAGTAATGAGATTGGAAATCAAGAAATTCTTGGAAACAAATGAGAACGATAAAACAACATATCAAAATGTCTGGGAGAATATGAAAGCACTCTTAAGAGGTAAATTTATAGCACTAAGTGAATATATCAAAAATCTAGAAAGAGCCCAAATAAATATTCTTATGCTACAACTCAAATGCCTGCAAAAAAAAAAAAAAAGGAACAATCCAATCCCAAAGCTAATAGAAGATAGGAAATAACTAAAATCAGAGCTGAAATTGAGAACAAAATAACAACACAAATTATCAAAAAAAAAAAAGAGTTGGTTCTTTGAAAAAATAAACAGGATCAACAGATCTCTTGCCAACTTCACCAAAAGAAAGAATGAAGTGAAGCAAATCAACAAAATCAAAGACAAAAATGGAGATATCACCACAGACTCAACCAAAATCCAGAAGATTATCAGAACTTCTTTTGAAAATTTATATTCTGCCAAGTTTGATAATCTGAAGGATATGGACAGATGCTTGGCCACATATGACATCCCCACATTAAGAAAGGAGGACATTGAAAATCTAAACCAACCTATCTCAGGTAGTGAAATCAAAGCTGCAATCAAAGCTCTTTCGAAAAAGAAAAGCAAAGGACTGGTTGGATATATGGATGAATTCTACCAAATTTTCATAGAAGAGTTAACACTAATCCTCTATAAGCTCTTCCATGAAATTGATAGGATGGGAGCACTCCCAAACACTTTTTATGAAGCAAATATTACATTGACACCAAAATCCAACAAAGACACATCAAGAAAAGAAAACTACAGACCAATTTCCCTGATGAACATAGAAGAAAAATCCTTAATAAAATTCTAGCTAATCAGATGCAAAAGTGCATTAAAAAGATAATAAATCATGATCAAGTGGGCTTCATCCCAGGAAAACAAGGCTGGTTCAACATTTGCAAATTAATAAATGTAATTCACCACACAAACAGAATTAAAAACAAAAATCATATAATCATCTCAAATGATGCAGAAATGGCCTTTGATAAAATTCAACACCACTTTATGCTCAAAACTCTGGAGAAGATAGGGATTAAGGGAAGATACTTTAACTATGTAAGATCCATTTATGACAGACCTATAGCCAACATTATCCTCAATGGAGAAAGACTGAAAGTATTTCCA
>PVKS010025720.1:0-29527 GCA_004027875.1 Aplodontia rufa | reverse complement strand
AAAAGTGTAATCAAGGAATATCAAGAACTGTGTCCACAAGTTTGATAACCAGACAAAAACAAAACAATTCCTTGAAAGATGCAAGGTAATCTAAATGGGTCTATAAAGTAGGTCTATATCTGTTAAAGAAATTAAATCAATAATAAATTTCCAACAGGAAGTGCCAGACCCAGATAGATTCAATGGTGAATTCTATAAACATTTAAGGAAGAAATTATATCAATTCTCTATAATCTCTCCCAGAAGGTAGAAGCAAAGGGAATAACTTCCAAACTCATTCTATGAGGCCAAAATCACCTCATTTCCAAAATCAGAGAAAATACTATAAGAATAGAAAACTATAGACCTATATATTTAATGAACACAAATGCAAGAATCTTCAAGAAAATCTTAGCAAATCAAGTGGGATTTATCACAGGTATCCAAGCAAAAATCAATTAACACAATTCATCACATCCATAAGCTTAAGAAGAAAAACCCCTTGTTCATATCAATAAACTCAGAAAAGCTTTTGACAATATCCAACACCAATTCATGATTTAAAAAAAAACCTCAGAAAACTAGAAATAGAACAGAACTTCCTCAACTTGACATACGCACACACACACACACACACACACACACATTACACAGAACAACAACAACCTTTAAACACCTACAGCTAACATTATCTTTAGTGGTGAAAAACTTGAAAATTCTCTATTAGACTTAGGGATAAGGCAAGGATGTACCCTCTCATCACTGCTTTTCAACATCATACTGAAAAACCTAGCTAATAAGAAAATAAAATAAAAGATGCATACATTGGGAAAGAAGAAATAAAACTATTTTTGTTTGCTGATGACATAACTGTTTATTTAGGAAATCTGAGAGAATCAACCAAATAACTTTTGAAACAAATAGATGATTATAGTAAGATTGCAGGATATTAGGTTAATATAAGAAATCAGTTGCTTTCTTATACTCTAGCAATGAACAGTGGAACTTAAAATAAAAACACAATACTATTTCATTTTACCACCCCTGAAATTAAATACTTAGGTCTAAATATAACAAAATGTGTGCAAAATTTATTTATATAAGAAAACTATAAGAATCTAATGAAAGAAATCAAGGAAGAACTAAATAAATTCCAAATTTATGGACTGTCATAATGTCTGTTTTTTCCAACTTAATCTATACTTTCAATATAATCCCCATCAAAACATCAGCAGGTTAATTTATGGTTATTGACAAACTGATTCTAAAGTTCATATAGAGAAGCAAAAGACTCAGAATAGCCAACACAGAATTGAAGAGAACAAAGACTGACACTGTTCTTATAATTTAAAAATAAAGCTACAGCAATGAAGACAGTGTGGTATTGGTAAAAGAACAGACAAATAGATCCATGGAAAAGAACAGAGCACCCAGAAATAAGCCCACATCAATACAGTCAATTAATCTTTGACAGGAGAACAAAGGTAAAGCAATGGAGAAAAGAAGATCTTTTTAATAAATGATGCTAGAAAAACTGTACATCCTGATGCAAAGAAAAAAATGAATCTAGGCACAGACCTTAGACCCTTCAAAAAACCTAACTCAAAATAGATTACAGACATAAATATAAAATGTAAAACTATATAACTCCTGAACGATAATGTAGAAGAAAATCTATGACCTTGGATTTGGCAATAACTGTTTTTCTTCAGTACTGGGACTGAACCCAAGTGAACTCTACCACTGGAATACATACCTACACTTTTCTATTTTTTTATTTTGAGACAGGATTTCACTAAGTTTATTACGGCCTCCCTTACTTGCTGAGGCTAGCCTCAAATTTGTGATACTCCTGTTTCAGCCTCCTGAATGGCTGGGATTACAGGTGTGAACCACTGTGCTTTGCTGACAATGACTTTTTACATACAATGCCAAAGGTAGCATCCATGAAAGAATTAATAAGCTTGGCTTTACTAAAATTAATAGCTTGTGCTCTGCCACAGACAATGTCAAGAGAACAAGAAAATAAGCTATAGAGTGGGAGGAAGCACTTGTAAAAGACACTCTGATAAAGGACTATCATTCAAAATACACAAAGAACTCTTAAAAATCAAAATAAGAAAATAACTAATCTGATTTTAAAATGTACCAAAATCTTAACAGGCATTTCACAAAAATATACAAATGGTAAATAAAAATATGAAAATATGCTCCATATCATATGTTATTCAGGAAATGAAAATTAGAACAATGAGATTCTACAACATACTGATCAGAATGGCCAAAATCCAGAACATTGACAATACCAAACATCAGCAAGGATGTGGAGCATGAAGAATTCTCATTCATGGCTGGGAGGAATGCAAAATCATACAGCCACTTTGGAAGACAGTTTGGTGGTTTATTACAAAACAAAACAGGCTTTCATGACACAATTCAGTAATCACACTCCATGGTATTTACCCAAAGGAGATAAAAATTTATGTTCACACAAAAACCTGCACATGGATGTAACAGCAGCTTTATTCATAATTACCCAAACTCAGAAGGAACCCAGATGTCCTTCAGTAAGTGAATGCATAAATAAACTGTGGTACATCCCGAAAGTGGAATATTATTCAGCAATAAAAAGAAATGAACTACCGAACTATGAAAAGACCAAAATGAATGTTATAAGTGAAAGAAGTCAATCTGTATAACATTCCAGAAAAGGCAAAACTGTAGACAATCAGAGATCTATGGTTGAAAAGATTAAGGGAAAAGGAGGGTTGAATAGGTAGAATACAAGGATTATTTAAAGCAGTAAAACTACAGTGTAGGATATCATTATGATAGATACCCATCATCAAAACCCATTGAACGTATAGCATAAAGAGAAACCCCTCATATAAACAATGAGCCACTGGTGACAATGTGTCAATACAGGTTCATTGATGGTAACAAATGGACCCCTCTGGTGGGATATATTGATAATGGCGGAGGTATTACCTGTGGGGACAGGGAAAATTGCTACTTCTACTCAACTTCTCTATGAACCCAAAACTACTGTAAAAAGTCAAATCTATTTTTAAAGATAGATAATGGCACCATAAAGCAATAAAAATGAACAAACTTCAGCTACAACATGGATGTAGCTTGCAAATACAACTTTGAGAAAAAACAAAGCTGGACCCCAAAATATGTTATATTTGATACCATTTATCTAAGGTTCAAGAAAGACAACTCATCTATGGTGCTAGCAGATGAGGGAAGACAAGATGGTGATGGGCTGAGGCAATGATGTGCTGGTATCATGTCACTTCTTGACTAGGTAGCAATAATACGGATATTATCTTTTAGTGATAATCATTTAGATGCATAATTATGATTAGAGAACTTTTTGGCATATTAAACTACAGTTGGATGAGAAGTTGTTTTTTGTTTTGTTTGTTTTTTGTGGTTGTTGTTTTTTCTCCTATCCTAACACAAAAAATAAAGGTAATAGTTCACCCGGTGTGGACAAGTCACGGAACACCTTGAATATTGTGTGTGGTCCTATCATACCCCCAAAGGGGCATTTCATTTGAATGACACCCACAGCTCTGCCTCTAACCCAAACTTACAAAACAGGGACAATCCCCGAAGAGTGCTGACAGTTAAAAAAAAAAAAAAAAAAAAGACTCTAGTATGCTATCAGCAAAAAATTCTGGAGAGTTCTTGAATCAGTAATGACTTCTCCAGGCTCCAGTGCAAGTCCAGAAAAGTGGTCAATTTTTCATCACAATGAATCTTTAGTTTGTTGTCATCTTTCAAAACCCAGTGCTTTCAGAATGACAAGGAAGGAAAATATACTATTCTGCAAATTCTCTGGTACATGAAGAAATACCTTCTTAAAATTCTATGAAGATGGCAAAGGCTGGGTGCCAAGTTTTCAGCTGCTGCTTCATGGAGAAGGGCATCCCTGTGATGCCCACTCTCTCTCCTGACAGACACTCCCCCTGCAACTACAACCGCTGGTTGCCATGAAGAGAGTCATGCTGGGTAATGTACAAGGACAAAACCTGTGTACTTGGCCTCTATAGAGCTGTGGCCTGTGTCATAGGTTGGTAAACATTTCAGGATTTGCAGGCCAACTACTCAACTCACCTTTGAAGTATAACCACAACTCAATATATAAATGAATGAACATGGCTGCATACCAATAAAATCTTATTTACAAAAACAGGTGACAGGCAGAATTTGGACAATGCATCCTAATTTATCAGTCCTTGCCTGATGTAGATGAGTAGATCAGACCAAACCAGATGTCAAAGACATCACTGATAGATGAGGTAGGCATGTTTCTGGGCTAATATGGCAGCATTCAAGGATTTTATAAATGAAACTTGTTTATACAACATCATCTCCCTTTCAAATGCAAAACTCAATTTACAGACTTACAGATTTCATATCAAGTTGCTCACTGTGGGCCAGTACACTTCTATATGCTGTTTTCCTATTCCCTGATATTCAGAGTTTTGAAAACTTACCAAACGCTATTGCCTTATGGTTATGGTTTGCCTTGGCATTCAGATGGCCTCAGGGTGGTCCAACATGATTGTAAGTTTGGGATATGAATGCAAAGTAATTATAAAAAAATAAAAACTATATTGCCCTTCTTCCCAATGCTTAGTGGGAAATAAATTTGTAAAAGACAGGTGACACAGCCAGACTGTGATCTATAAGGGGCCTTTAAACAGCTGTTTTAAATTCATTTACCCACCTCCTCCCAAGTCTGCATTCATTTGCACCTGGAAAATTTCCTTTCTGCAAAAGCAGATGGGCCTCTGTTAAGAACAGCAGCTGAGGATTAGAGTACATATGTGTGACCTCCCTGCCCTTCTAAGCTTATTGTGGGTAGCTGGCACAGTACACTGTCCTTTGACACTGCCTTACAGGTATAGCTTAGCAAATTTCACTGCTCATATGAAGCATTTCAGTGTTAAGCCGAAAACGCCATGATTGGAGTAACTTCAAAGATTTGGAGAATCCCTTCAGCAGCTCTGGATAAAGCAGAATCCAAGTCTCTAATATTTCATTCTCCTAAATGAGCTGCATGTCAACATCACACATGCAACTCCCAGAGGTTATTCTAATCCAGGTTAGGAGAGAGTAAAATGGCTAGTCAAGACAAAGGGCCCCATTTAACCACACAGAGAAGCTAGCCAGCGGAGAGCAAAAGAGTGATTAACCACGTGTGCTCCTGGCCTTCAAATGCAAAAGATCTTGAGGCTCCCCTGTGGGAGCAACTCCTTTGTCCCAGAGGTGGGAAAACTAAAAAGTGGGGGTGGACACAGATGCGAATTAGGAAAGATTTGCTACCTGTTTTACATAGATTTTAACCAAATGGTTTTGGTGCTTAGTTTCAATCACTGTTTATTACATAGAGTTTAACCAAAGATGCTTTCCTCAATGTCTGCTTTTCATGAATCTTAATCAAGGCTCATACCCAAAATCAATATAAACCCTGGCTTAACACACATAAGACAGTATCCTGTTTCCAGGTACCCATTGCCTTATGGAGACTCTGCTCTCCTTCCTTAAATAAATCCTACTCCTTTTAGTCTCCCCTTACGTCCTTGTCCATGGATTTTATTCTTCAAATTCACGAGACAAGAACCCAAAAGAAGATTAGCACCGAATTCCCAGGGTGTGCTCCCACACCAAGAGCTACAATTCGATGCAGAACAATAGCAATGGGGAGGAGAGTGTGGGGGCAGGGGCCCAGCTCTTAGCTGGGTAACTGCAGAAACCTGCAGCCAGCCCAAATTTCCAATTTTAACTGGGAATAGCTGCAAACGCTAGAAACGGGCTATTTTGGTTGCAGAGTCCTGCAGTGAGCCCAAACTCCATTCACCAGCAGAAGCAGAGAATCTGGCCTCATCTCAAAGCCACCATTTCAATTCTTAAAGGGGTATGAAGCCCAACAGCCTGCTCTCTTGGAGGCCACTCAAACTACTTACCTCCACTCTCTCCTTCAGTCAAAGTGTTTCTAAAAAGTCAGAACAAACCAGAGCCCAGAGTTGGCCTTCAGTGACACCAGGCTGCCATGAGTCTCAAGGGTCTGCCCTGAGTGCACGCTCCTAAGTGCACCCACCCCAGCTGCAAACTGACTGTGACCTGGTCCTGCCATGGAAAGAGCACTCAAAACATTCTATTTTGCAGACAGAAAGAAATTTAAAAATGGTAAAGCTCAGGTTTCCCTCAGGTTCCCCACCCCTTTAAGAAAGGACACAGAATTGTGCCTCTGAGCGCTTCCGCCCTTTGTGATAATGAGACAGTCTTAGGTAAGATAGTAAAATGGCTAGGTAGTCAGGACAAAGGGCGCCATCTAAGAGCTAGCAGGTAGACAGTGATTGACAGGGCATACTCAGGGCCTTCATATGCAAATGACCATGAGGCTCTCCTGGGGGAGCAACTCCTTTGTCCCCGAGGCAGGAAAACTAAGAAATGGGGGTTAACACAGATGGGAACTTGAAAAGAATTGCTACCTGTTTTGCATAGATTTTAACCAATGACTTTGGTACTAAGTTTCAATGCCTGCTTTGCATAGATTTCCACTAATGATGTAGATGCATTTCTCAGTGCCTGCTTTGCATGAATGTTAATTATGCTCAAACCCCCAAATCAATATTACCCCTGGCCTAACCTCCATTAGACAGTGTCCTGCTTCCAGGTGCCCCTCTGCCTTGCGGAGACTCTGCTTTTCTTCCTAAATAAATCCTACTCCTTTTACTCCTCCTTCTGTGGTTGTCCATGGATTTTATTCTTCAAATTCATGAGACAAGAACCCAGAAGATTGGCGCCGAATTCCCGGAATGAATTTCCACCACACCAAGGGCTGCAACACCCAGCTTTTAGCTAGGTAGCTGCTAACACTATTTCGGCTGCAGACACCTGTAGCCAGCCCAAATTTCCAGTTTTAACTGGGAATGGCTGCAAACGCTAGAAGGGGGCTATTTTGGCTGCTGGAATCTGTAGTGGGCCCAGACTCCATTTGCCAGTGGAAGCAGAGAATCCAGCCTCATCTCAAAAATCCCACATCAATAAGACTTCTTGGAATCATTAGTCACCACTGACCTCACAGAGCATGACAGCCCTGTGGCCTCAGTCCTTTCCTGGTCCTGCTGCAGTCTCAGCAGCTCTGACTTGCTAGATGACTTTGCTCACCTGTCTGAACTCCAGAGGCTGCCAGGGGCCCAAGGCCACTCAAAGTACGGCAGAGTAATATCTCTGGGCTGCAGAAAACTTGTCCAGAGGAGTGGGAAGAGGTCAGAGGTCAAACTCTTTGGGTGCTTGAAGCACCCCCTGTTTGGGGGTAGCTAGCAATAAGCAATGAAATAACATGACAAGGTCACAAGTGTTCTTTAAATTACTTTAGGGTCTTCTTTAAACTGCTTTCGATGTAGGTGAGAAAATAAAGGGTGGTAGTTAAATCGTAGGAAAAAAACAAGCAAAGGAACTAATTGGAAAATATGTCAAAAGAAAAGGCTTAATGGGACTTACTCTTGATGGGGTCTGTTGAAGTTGGTGTAAAGCTAGGAATATGATTATAAGTATCTCCATTTGTCTGGGAAGGAAGATTCCTTTAGTAGCACAGGCATAGTATGATAACTTCTGATCAGCTATTGACCCCGATTCCCATGCCCACATTAGCATGGGATTGACTTGTAGATGAAGCCCCTCCTAAATAGAATGGCCACCATGACAATTTCAGAGAGGACCAACTAAGGTAAAAACTCTACTGCCTGAGATGAAGGAGGTATTGAACAACTGAATGGTAACAGTTGCTGAAGGAGGACCCCAATTCCCCTGGTAAACATCAAACAGTAATAAATTTGGAGACAATGTTGTCTCCTCTGTGGTTCTCTGTTCAGAGATGGCCCACTCTCTCTCTTGAGAGTGCTCTCTGCTTGAGCCTTACTTTGCTTTTACTTTACTTTCACCTCTTTCACTTATAGTAAGTTCTCTTGCATGACTTTTGGTGTCTGACTTTAAATTGTCTTTTGTTGGAACAAAAGAACAGAGGTCTGGAGGTTCAGCTCCCCGTCTTCCTGTGACACCCCCACTGCATACACAAACATACACATGCCCAGAACAATCTTGTCTGCCTGTCTACCCACTGTCAGTCATGAGCACTTGTGGATGGGACTTTGTGGTACTTACTTTGCTACTTTGGCACCAAACTGGCACTAGTAACACAAGCACGGCTTGATGTGTCTGAAGAGTGAATGACAGGAGAAAGGATGAGAAGAAATGAACACTCTCAACAGTAAGACCCTCTTCACCCAGGCCATGTAGAGCATTTTCAGCTTTACAGTCAGATATGTCTCCAACATCCCTCCTAGGTGTTCCATGCTGGGATGGACAGTAAGTGATCATGATCCACCCTCAGGGTGACAGAATCATGTTACAGATACCTGTATCTCAGGAGAAGAAAGGTGGCATATAGTGTGTGCAGGGTCCATCACACAGAGTAGGGCAGCCCTAGCAAGGACAAAGACCTTGCTGTGAATGGGTAGGGGAGGACCCCAGGCTGTGAGGAGGACATGTACAGGCCTTTGGTGAGCCAGTGGTCCTGCTGGAGGGAGAAGTGACCAGGAGCCCAGGGTAGCTTGGTGTGGCCAGAGGCCAGAAGTAAAATAAAGTCTGAGAGGAGGTGGGTACTGGGTTCTGGAAGCAGTACAGGCTTTGCCATTGGCTCGAGGGGAGATGAGAAGCCCTTAGTGAGTTCTGAGCAGAGGCACCTAACATATAACTTGTCTTTGAAAAGACATCCCATCCACCCATGGAGAACAGCCTGTGGAGATTGGGGTGCCTGCAGGGAGCAGTGCTGAGGCAGGACTAGAGTTCCTGGCACTCCATGGGGAGAAGCTCATGTTCTGCATGCAAGATATATTCTAACAAGGCTTCAGATTTAGTCCAAGCTTTGTCTGCAAACCCAAGCTGCAAACCACTTGCTCCAAACTCTGCCTTAATGTCAAAAGCATGGGTGGCGCTGAGTGTTCTGTAGCTGTCCCCCAGGCTGTCCTGTTCATTCCCAATTTCCCTCTCTCCTCATTCCTCTGAATTGAGCACCCTGTTAAAAGCACTTCCTTCCTGGGAGGCTGCCTGATGGCTGCTGAGCCAGGAAGGAGGACTCCACCTTGGAAGGAGTGCGGAGGCCCCTTTGGGTGTCGCTGGTAAAAGTTTACCTTTTTTATGGAGTATTGGGAATTGGATCCAGGGGCACTCTACCACTGAGCAACATACCCAGCCCCCCTTTTATTTTTTATTTTGAGATAGGAAGGGTCTTGCTAAATTGCCCAGGCTAATCTCAAGCTTGCCATTCACCTGCCTTAGCCTCCTGAGCCAACAGGATTACAGGCCTGTGCCACCGTGTCTGGCCCCTAGAAACTTTTCCAGGGTAAAGTAGCCAAGGGGGAGATGTTACGGTTTGGATACGAGTTATTCCCCAAAAGCTCATATCGGATAATACAGGAATGTTCAGAGGTGACATTATTCAACTTTTGGAGCTTAACTTAATTAGTGGATTGATCCACTTGATGGATTAAAAATGTGAATAGACTACTGGATGGTAATGGTTGGCTGGGGGTGTGGCTGGAGGAGGTAGGTCACTGGAGCCCTTGGGAATTATATTTTGCCCATGGCTCCTCTCTTGCCCTGCCCTCCAAGAGTTAATGAGCGGCATCCTCCACCACACCCTTCCACTCTGATGTTCTGATCCAAGCTATGGAGTGGGCTGACCACAGACTGAAACTTCGGACACCATGAGTCCAACATAAATTTTTCCTCTTCTAGGGTTTGTTTGTTTGTTTTTGGTTTTGTTTTGTTTTCAGGATTTTTGTCAGAGTGACGAAAAGCTGACTAACACAGGGGGTGCTCAGGAGGGAGGAGAGAGCAATTAGTAACTCCGAGTTCTCCTTGGGCTCATCTCACTTCGAGTCAGGCCATGGAAGAGCAGAAAGCAAAAGTTTCTGAGTCTGTAAAGTATTCCAATTCCCACTCAGGAGGAAGCAGAGATGATTGGGAGGCCTAGAGGCTGGCCCAGTTGTCTGGCTCTGCTAGCCATGGAGCAGTGGTACCAATACAAGGAGCTGGGCCAATTCACTCCCTGAGCAAACCTCCCCAAGATCTGGCCACCAGGAAGGTAAGAATGCGGCAAAGTAGCCCTGGATTTCTCAGCTCTCCATGCAGCATGTCTTAGAAGACATTTATGATCTGTGAGTAATTAAATAACAGAATTACAACTACACCTTTTTCTTTTTTTTTTTAAGAGAGAGGGACAGTGAGAGAGACAGAGAAAGAGAGAAACAACTTTATTTAGTTTTTCACATGGCCTTAGTTGCTCCAACACCTAGTTGTATACATGGTGCTGGGGTTTGAACCCGGGTCCTCGTGCTTGGAGGCAAGCGCCGAAACCGCTGAACCACCGCTCCAGCCCCAACTACACCTTTTTCTGAATAAGGAAAAAAGGAGAGGACAGACAGAAAATATTCATGGGAATTCTTCAAATTTCTTTGCTGACATAATCCCACTATCAACTCCATCTTACAGTGAAAAAGAGCCTCAGTGTCTCAAAATCACCATACAATAAAGAAAAGTGATATGAATCCGCATCTGACTCAAGAATCCAAACTGTCTGAATTTGACTTTTAACCACCTAAGTCAGTCCAAGAGCATATCTGGGACTCATGCTGGGTTTGTTCATAAAGGAGAAAGCTCCTGTGTTTTTGAGGTGGTCACATGGGAGGGGCTTAAGGACACCAACTGAACATAAGTACAAGTAGTCATGAAAAATGATGGCAGTGTTTGTTAAAAGGATTTTTGCCAACCTGAAGCATCCCTTCAGTCCTAGAGGGGAGGTTGGGAGTGGTCCAGAGGGTGTGAGATGAGGGCCCCAATAGCAGTGGTGTTCACCACTTGGCAGCACTGTGAGGAGTTGGGATGATGCCTAGTCAGATGCAAAACTGGTTCTTAGGCACTGCCTGAGAAAAACCTTTGAGGATTCCTGGGCATTGCCGAGCACATTCATAAGGGCAGCCCAAGCCTCTCACAGCAAACCACAGCTCCCTGGTGATGACACATCCTCATGAACTGAAAGTCATGTAGTAGGGGCTCAAGAAACAGCTACTGAATTTCTTAGTTGAAAGGAAATAAGAGAATGGGATTAAGCTACCAAAACATGAATGGTACCCACCTTCCCCTCTGTATGGCAAGCCCAAAACTCAGCTCTTTACTTAGATCACTTAGTCATTGACCCCACAGAAGGACACTGGTGTACTGACCTGAAGATAAGCTGCTCTGGGCCAGCAAAGTTAAGTGCCTTCCTAAAGTCCCCAGAGCCAGTCATTGGGTCACCATCTGCACAGGTGCCTCTCTACCAAGCCCAGCCCTTGTGTGGACCCAGAGGGCACAAGCAAAGAGCCCCAGGCAGTGCTCCCCACCTCTGCTGGCAGGACCCACCCTTAGTCTTCGTGTTTGCAGATGCCCAGCTTTTTGGAGTGGGACTACCGAGAAGTTTAAAAATGTGCTTTTTTAAAATTTGCTTTTCAAAAAGTTTTCTTTCTCTTCTAAAATAAAACAAAGACTGGTTTTAGAATGACTTTAATTAATGCCATTTTAAGAGGACTATTCAAAAGCCAACCCTTCTGAAGGTAAAATTCTAGCTTTGATTCACCTGCTTCAGGACTCTTTAAGTACCTCCAATTCCAACACAATGGTGAGCTTTAAAGGAAAGTTACAATCATTTCTTTGCACAGACCCTTCTACCCTTGCAGGTGCCAGAATGGAACATATCCAAAGGACAAAATGGTCCCTGGAGGTAAATCAGCTGGCACTAACCAGGGAAGCTGAAGTACAATCGCCACTGGGTCACCTGGGGAGATTGTTAGGATGGTGGCCATGTGTATCTCAGCATTGTTCCAGGCCCTGCTAGTGAGCTGGGCCAGGTGCACAGTAGGAGGGAAACCTCAGGAGACTCCAGAATACAACAGGAAACAGAAATCAAATCCAGCAGGCAGTCCTGAGGAGGCTTAATATGGAGACATTTAGATGTGAGAGGTGCCTGAGTAGGACAGTTATTAGGGTTGCTGTCCCCTCTACCACACAGCGGGGGTAAAAAAGTGGTGTGGAGCATGGGAGTGGGTATCAGAACATTAATTTCTTTGACAGTCACATCCAGGGGTCTCTAATTCTCCACTGGATGGGGCTGGAGCTATGGCTCAGCAGTTACAGCACTTGCCCAGCATGCACAAGTACACAGGTTCAAACCCCAGCACCCACATACACAACTAAGGGTCAGAGCAATGAAAGCCATGTGAAAAACTTTAATTCTTCACAGGAACCCACAGTATTCAAGAAAAGAAAGTCCTTGGGAAAATATTCTGTGATATGACACTTCCTACTCAGCCCCTGGAGGAACAGTTGCTCCCTCCTGTTATATAGGAAATCCCAGAGCCTCCCACAGCTGGCACCTCTGCTCCTCCATCTCAATTCAAGGTCACCTTTGAGGGAGCCCTGCATGACAATACTTGCCTACGTGACATACATCAGTTCACACAGCCACGCACCCCCAAACATGCTGAGCACAGAATGAGTCCAAGCCAAACAGAACCTGAGTTCGTCCCTGAGGACAATTTAATGCTTCTCTTGAAATTTCAAATGTTCACTTTTCTCACTGGGAATTTTGGAATCCTCACAATGCACTTCCAGCATAACTCATCATCCTCTGAAGCTGTCTTTTGCACACTTATTTAGCTTGTCTGTTGCCTGTGTCTCCCATCCCAAGACTTCAGACTCCGGGGTGGGTAGTGAGCCTGCCTGTCCTCAGACACAGCATAGAGAGCAGCATGGAGCCAGATCCTGTAAAATTTTGTGGAATGAATAGGCAAATGGCCCTTTTTCTTCTTGTCCAGAGGGCTCTGGTCTTTACTTGGAATTTAGTGTCCTAGTCAGAGTCCCCTAGAATGAAGAAGGCTGTAGCATTGGTAGGCAAGACAGACATGTGCTTCTGCAGAGACAAGCTGGACTTGCCCGAAAGCTGCAAGTGAGTTCTCCTGACCCAGAGTCTCCTCCCATGAAGTCCTGGGAGGAGAGACTTGACCTTGGTTGTTTCTGTCACTCAGCCAGCTGAGCCTAAAACTGTTCTAGTGCCTGTCTTCTTGGCAAGGCCCTGACTGGATTCCATGAGGTCACAAGTGACATCACAGAGGGCCAGCAGACCTCAGGGTCCACTCAGAACTGCTTCTACAGAGTCCACTGGGCAGAGAAGCAAGCCTCAGCACCCTGGGAAGCCTGTCACTCAGGGATTCAGAGAGAAAGAGAAAAAAAAAAAAAGAGGAGGGGAGGCTGCTGGCTTCCTGGGAAGTTGCACCAGCCAGATGACAATGGGAATTAGCATCTGAACACCTAGATGAAAGAAAGGAAGAAAGAGATGGATCCCTTAATGAAAAATAGATTATTCACTGTCAGGATGAACAATAGAACAAGACATAAATAGCAGCAGGGCAAAGACATGCCAATTTTGCTCAAAAACGGTGTGCAATTTTGCTCAAAAATGGAGCTGGAGCAGTGGCTCAGCGGTAGAGCACTTGCCTAGCATGCGCGAGGACCCGGGTTCAAACCCCAGCACCACATACACAACTATGTGTCAGAAAAACAAAAACCAGAAGAAAATCTAAATAAAATTGATTCTCTCTTCTTTCTCTCTCTCTCTCCCTCTCTCTCTCAAAAAAAAAAAAAAAGAAAAGAAAAAGGTGTGCATGGCATGCATGGCACTTTCTCCCTGGAGCTGCAGTGCCACAGTCAAGTTCTGCACCAGCAGATGGGGTGGTGGGAGGGAGGGTCTCTAGAAATTGGGAAGAACATGGGCTTCAAAGGTAGAGGAATCAGAATTATAACTCTGCTACTTACCACTGGGGGAGCAACAGTGCACAGGAGGAAAAGCAAGCAGACAGAATAAGGCAAGGAGGGAGGTGAAGAGAGTACCCTGACTACTTCCCTTGGAACCTTGGAGAGTTGTAAAGATAAATTGTGAACGTGTGATCAGGCACTTGGTGCAGGTAATTAATCAAGGGAACTCCAAGGCAGCCAGAAACCAGGCCCTCTGCATTTCACTGGCTTTCCTAGACAACTCCACAGGTAAAAACATTTAGTTTGCTACTACTAAGTCCTCTGGCCCTGGCTACTTCAAACACTTTCCCCCTTGCCTGGCCTGCCCTGCCTCTGTAGGTTGGGCTGTGATGCCCTACTTTGGAATCAGCAATTGTGTCCTGGAGAGAGCTGAACTAGGTCTCTGCAGCAGTTTCCCTAATAAACCTCGTAAGTATCAGAAATTCATTCCCTTGCACCGGAATTTATGCTTGAAAATATGGCTTGGGTCAACAGGGGTCCTACTACTGATGTTAATGGCAGCTCCTGTGTCAGCTCTGGGTTAAGCCAAGTGTCCGTCAATGCCATCTCATAACATTCAACAGAAATTCCATGAAATATGTCCAGCCACTACTGCTCCTTACAGAGGCACAGAGAGGGAGGCTGCATCCTTTTACCTAGGGGTTCAGGGAGAACCCAAGAGTCCAAACCAGTGAGAACTCCCTGGGGCTATGGGTGGCACAGAGACCAACAGCAGGGCTCACCTTACCTTGGTGAAGGTTAGACAGTCCTTGTCTTGGTCTCTGTCCTTCATCTCAAAATCATAAAGTGCCTTTCCCTGGGGTGGGGCCTGAGGCAACGGTCGGACACACTGGATGTAGCTTGCTGGGAGGAAGCCGTGCGTGCCGTGCAGCTCCCCATGATACCAGTTCTCATCCACCTTGCGCCGCAGGATGATGATGTCCCCCTTGTTAAATTTGAGGTCGCCAGGTTCTTTCCCCTCATAGCTGTACAGGGCCTTGCCATAGGGCAGCTGGGATAGGTTCTGAAAGCAGAAAATGACACATGGTTACTTAATATGACCCTTTCCAATGTCTGGGGACCAGTACAGGCAGCCTGGGATTCCAAGGGGCTTTCTGAGTCTTGGGGGATGTGAAGAACATCCTTCAAGTGGAAAATATTCTAAAGGAACAGACAACCTGTCTGTCACAACAGCATGCAAGCTCCTCCACAATTACCCTCCTCCACAGATGAGGGAACTGAGGCACCGAGAGAGAGTAACTTGCCCAGGGTCCACCCCCAAAAGCAGTAGATAGAATTGGAGACTAGGTAGTCTGGGTTTCAGAATGATCCTACCCATTACCCTATGCTGGATCATTTTCCACCAGGTGCTTTTTTTCAGGGATTTTTGTCTAAAATATTACCACATTTCCAACAATTATCACCCAACAAAACCTTCTTTACCTAGCCTACTGACCCCTCATAGTAACTCAGGACATGTTCAGGATGGTTTTTCAGTTGAAGAGGCTGGCCCACACTACAGCAATCATGCCACACCAGCCTCTCAGTGGACTCAACCAGCGGCACATGCTTACCAGGACCAGGTAAGAGACAATCTGACTGAGGTACTTGGAGACCACCTCAGACCCCAGTCTCAGATGATACTCCCAGCCACAACATGCAGCTTTTTGCAGCATACAATAGTGTGGTCTATAAGTATGATTTCAGGGGCATGAAATCCCATCAGGAGATGCCCCTGCCATCCTGTCGAATTGGTCAACCCATCCAAAAGGGATCTGCTATCTTTGGTGTCAAATAGTGACCATCTCTGAAATGCATTTTAAATAGATTTTTTTACAATCTTCTGTCCTCCAGCAACAAGGGGTCTGTCAGACAAGCCTGAAGCTTGATTTGATGTTATTGTTCACTTCCTAGGCTTCTCTATTTGGCCTATTTTGTAAAGGCTAGTCGACTGCAGGAGTTTCTTTTCCACTTCCTTCCAGGTGGCCAACACCCGATCAACTGAGTGAGCTTTGCCCAAGATCCATTCTGTGCCAGAGGAAAGCCAGAGGAAAGACTTACCATTGTCCCTGTGTCAATACCCAACAATTTTCTTACCAGAAGCTGCGTTTTCTCACCAGGACTGCCTGTGCCAAGGGTTTCTGTAGTATTCGAATCAATCAATATCAGCACAAAAGCCGAAAGCATCAGGACATCAAAAAGGCTTTGTAGAGGACTTAATAGCACCTTGCAACTCAATCTTTCTACATTTATGACTCAGAATGGTCAGGCAACAGCAGTTAAGAGAGACCTGCTGGCAGACTGACAAACAGCCACCACTACCCAATTAAATAGTAACACCAGAGGATTTTCCATTACAGAACTTGAAGAGGGGGAAAAACAGTTTGTGTCCAATAATACTCATTCTGGATAGCTTTGTAATGTTAGCACAATAGATTGTAAGAGGCCCTGATTTTAGAGAGCAGAGGCAAAGGGGTAATTTGCCATACAAGAGGTGTACTCAGAAAAGACTGGAAGAGGCTGTTGGCTGTGGGCCACCAGAAGAATTCCATCGCCACACAAAGGCCAGTCAGACCCTGGCCCAGGGATTCTCAGTCAGGGACAATTTTGTTTGAAGACATTTTGGGTTGTCACAACTGGGAGGTGGAGTGCTACTGGCATCTAATAACAGGCCAGGGATGCTGGCAAACATCCTCCAATTCACAGGACTTTCCCCAACAACAAAGAATTACCCAGCCCAGGATGTCAACAGGTTGGGAAGCCCTGGCTCCACCTGTAAGCTAAATTTTCAAAAAGAATATTTTTTTGTTCTACTTCAATTTAGCTTACCTCTACTTTAAATGTTAAATACAATTATTATTTTCATAATATGGGATTATTTTCACTATGGACCACATGGAGACACTTAGAGTTCTATGCAGTGAGGATGTTTTAACAGGATAGTAAGAAAATAACTTAAGCTTGAAAATTGGCCTCCACCAGGTACATAAAGGAAAACTTTACCTTGACCCAGACTGACTCCATCTCCTCTCATTCCCAGAGTAAGAGGAGGAATGCTCAAAGCAATATTCTTTTTTTTTAAACTTTTCTTTTCTTTTTAAACAGAGAGGTACAGTGAGAGAGAGAGAGAATCAATTTTATTTAGTTTTTCATGTGACTTTGTGACTTTCTGTGCTCGGAGACTTCATTGTGTCTGTGGTGCTGGGGCTTGAACTCACGTACTTGTGCATGCCAGGCAAACAACATAACCACGAAGCCACCGCTCCACCCCCTCAAAGCAATATTCTTAAGAGTCATAGCCTCAGTGGCTGTCTGGGAGCTTTTATTACTATTATTGGTCACAATGGTGTGCAAGACAGGCCAGATCTGACCTTTGCAGCCTGGCTCTGCCTCCTCCTGTGTCTCTCTCATGCTGTTGAACACAGGCACCTCCCTGAATTGTCCCTGCATGAAGGGGATACTGGGCATCCATTATGGAATCCCCACCACCAGCTTTCTCTAGACAGTTGACATAGAGACCACTTGTAAGTGCCACTCATAGTTGTGGCCCCAACTTATCCAGTATAGTCAGGGAAACTGAGGCATTTCCCACCAGGGCAAGGGCTGCAGACTGCTACCCAGGATAGAAGCACTTGTATTACCTTTTTCCCAGGCCTGGAAAGGACACACACCTAAGCCTCAGGGAACTGTGGCTTTCATCGATTCTCCATATAGGTCTCCATCTGAGCACAGTCGTTCACAGTCCACCCCACTACTATTACCTCTACCCAACTGTGGGATTTCCACCCAGCTGCTAAACAAGGGGTCGTCCGTCCTTGCTTCCGCCCTTCCCTTAGTTAGCCTTGGCTCTACTTCTAGGCCCTTAGAGATGCTGTGTCCATTTTATTTCCAATTGCCCCATCCCTAAATCCCACCCACTGTGTATGACTGCCAAGTACCAGATGAGCCTACCCTCCAATCCTTCCCTCCCCCCACACTGTTTACAAGCTTACAGTAGCTCTCCGTGGTCCTGGGGGAATCCAAATTCTTCAGCAGGTGGCTGAGCACCCCACCCCCACCTCCAGATGGAACTGGGTCCTCTCCAGCCACGATGGGAAGAATCCCCTCTTTGGAGAAGAATGCACTTGTGGAGCCTGTGGGCTTTGCCGATAGAGCTTCATGCTACCTCCTTTCAGATCCTAGACCTGCAGCACCCAGGTTGGGCTCCTAAGGCCTGGGGGCTTCTGGTCTTCTGCATTAACATTATTCAAACAGGGCCCCTAAGCACAGGACTGTTCTGTGTCCACCTTGACAACACCAAACCTTGGAAGAGTCCCAGCGTGCAGAAGCTGTACTCTGTGTGCTGTTAGTTCAAAGGAATCAGCTTAATCTTGAGTCAGGCCTGGACGGGGGACAAAGGGGAGGAAAGTTAGGAAGGTGAGTCACGGGACCCCAGTAAGTCAACAAACTACACAGATACCCAGGGTAAAGTATGGTCCTTGCTCCAACTGGAGGAGCAGTTCCTGTTGCATCCACAAGGCCAGGCAGAGGCAGCCAGCAGACCATGCACCTCCAGATCACAGTGAGACAGATTAGGAGGGATAGTAAAATGGCTAGGTAGTCAGGACAAAGGGCCCCATCTAAGAGCTAGCAGGTAGACAGTGATTGACAGGGCATACTCAGGGCCTTCATATGCAAATGACCATGAGGCTCACCTGGGGGAGCAACTCCTTTGTCCCTGAGGGGGGAAAACTAAGAAGTGGGGGTGGACACAGATGGGAACTTGGAAAGAACAGCTACCTGTTTTGCACAGATTTTAACCAATGATGTGGATCCATTTCTCAATGCCTGCTTTGCAGAGAATCTGGCCTCATCTCAACACCCCTCCCCGCCAAAATCAACAGCACCATGGGTGGCTGATCCCAAGGTTGGAACACCAGTTGCAAGGAAGGGAACCTGGAGGAGCCCTGTATAGTCACTCTGCCAATGCCCTGCTGCTCTTTCTTGTGGGCAAAAAGGAAAAGAAAGAAGTGTGGAAGGACAGGAGCCAGAGAAGCATGGAGGGTAAAGGCGGTAGGGCAAGCCCACTTGCCCCTCTGAACCCCAGGCAGCATGTGACAGCAAAGCCGCGAGGGGCAATAAACCTTTTAAAGAGGGCAAAAATATACAAGTCAGAAATGATCTGAGAGGTGGTCTATGCAGAGGGTAGAAGAACCAGAAACTGGTTTTCACTGTCAAAATGCTCAGAAATGGTAACAGTGGCATCTTTACAGTTTTTCTCCTTGAAAGTCCTTTAAAAGACTATGTAGTCCATTGGTTGGCCAAGAGGCAGGTGAATTCAATCAGGAGGGAAAGTGGCTTCTGCAAATTTCCCTATGGCAACCTAGAAATTTGAGATTCACACCCCCATGACCCAGCCTGAGGAGTGAAGCAGGTTGCTCTGAGCACATTTCCTTTCGGATTGCAGACATGTTTAGAGACAACCTCTCTCACACATTGGGATATTTCCCTTTCGAGGAATGTGTTCATACATTGCCAGGAGGCCAACATTATGTGGGCTTAAGACATTAAAGAAAAGATATGGGGGGCTGGAGCGGTGGCTCAGCGGTTTCGGCGCTTGCCTGGCAAGCACGAGGACCTGGGTTCAAACCCCAGCACCACGTACACAACTGAGTGTTGGAGCAACGAAAGCCATGTGAAAAACTAAATAAAGTTGTTTCTCTCTTTCTCTGTCTTTCTTACTATCCCTCTCTCTTTAAAAAAAAAAAAAAGATATGAAGGGAGAAGGGAGAAATACATCTGGGATGCCTACAGGACAATTAACACCAGCCACCCCTGCAAGGCATTAATAATAATTAAAACTTATAACATCTATTTCACAGCTCATTACTCGGATGTGGCACACAAATCTTCCTCTGGGCTTAATGTCCTACCCTGTGGAGACAGAGTGCTCATGCATGCACGGTAGCCTATCACCAGCTTCTATAGGATCAAACACTGCAGCTGGCTTTGATAAATGGGCTTCCAATATGCCCTGCTCCTGAAGAGCCCCTGAGGCAGGGCTCTGAGCCAGGTGGGATTCCATTGTCACCTGCAGCACAGTGGAGTAAGTCTGGATGGGCCCTACTCCTGCAGAATGCTAGGGAAAAGCATGACCAAGAACTCCCTGTTTAGACCCTAAGGACTCCATCTGGTCTCATTCATTCAGTGCATGCACAGGACTAGCATTCTGTATCAATGGATGCTCCCTGTGCCTGTTTCTTTTCACTGCTGTATCCCCTACCCTTGGCCTGACTAGGTCACAGGCTCAAGATATTGACTGAATTAATATGTAAAAGTTGTCAGAATTAAAATGGAGTCATTTTTGTCAAGCTTGTATTGAACAAAATACATAGATAAATAAAGCCAGGAGGTGATGAAGGACCAGAATCTTTTCCAAAGATCACAGCAACACAGCAACCTCACAAAAAAATAATTCTGCAAGGAAATCTTCCCAGCAACTGTTCAGCCTTGAACTCAAACCATTCTTTTTATTGATCCTTGTACCAAGGACTTTTGTTAAAAAACACTTTATATAATCATCCTCAATTTGCCTTTGAAAACTTGCTCTTGCCTTAACCGCCTTGAACACCCACAGTTTATTATGGCACATATTTCTATTGCAACACCCTACTCTTCCCAAATAAATACTCATTATTCTTTGGAAAAATCTCTGATTATTATTTTTGTTGACAAATACATAGACAAGGAGCTAGAGTGGTGGCTCAGAGGTTGCCTGATGTGTGCGAGGATTCGGGTACTAACCCCAACACAATGTACCCAACAAAGTGTTGGAGCAACGAACATCAGATGAAAAACTGAATAAAACTGATTCTCTCTTTCTGTCTCTCTCTCATTGTCCCTCTCTTAAAAAAAAAAAAATATATATATATATATACACATCTACATACATACACATACAGACTAGCAAACTAGTCCCTTGTAATTAGGGCCTGGACTGATAGAAATTTCCTTGTCCATTATTTTCTCCACAATGTGAGGCTTGGAGCCCATGCAGATAAATATCCCATTCTATTAATGACTGAATCTGGAGATATGGGTGAAATCCCAGTGATTGATTGATGAACAGCAGAGCATCCCAGCTGGAGGTACTGGCCTGAGCCACAGTAATGGAGTCAGAGATGGGCAAAGGACAACTCCTGGCTGTTTCAGTCCTAGCAGCACAACACATGGAAGAACTGACAAGTGTTAGGGAAGTTTACAAGTGGCATATTTCAGGAATGATAAGCAAGACAAGGAGCAGGAGGCCCTAGTCATAAAGAAACAAAACAACAAGCATTGCAGAGTTCATGAATATGGCAGGGACAACTAATGGTCCTCCAAGGTCCACTTTCTCCTTATCTGTGAGAATGTTCTAAGCTGCTAGGGAAGTCACACTCACTGAGCCTAAGCTTCATTCTCCAGTCCTCACCTATAGACAGGCAGCCCTGGTGATTTCTCAAAATTTCTGTCACTGCAAGTCAAAAGGATTCATGCAAATTCTGGTGGGTTTTAAAATGGCATTTATAACAGAATTCTACCTTTGCACAGGCTGGATGGCAGACAAGATAGAGCATGGGCCAGCTTTTTTCTACGCAGTGACTATACTCAAGAGCAAAATCTGGGTTCTTGGATGATCTTGTAGAACAGAGCCCTGGTCTTGATGTGAAAGAAAATAAAGACATTTAAGCCACCATATTTTAGGGTTTTCTCATTCATAGCTTAGCTTGTATCCTGCCAGTCTCAGGGGGTCTCAGGTCAATTTATGACTTCTTTAGCTCACAGCATTTTTCAAGCCAAAGCATTTATTTCCTTCTCCTGAGGGCTATCATTTATGTACTGTGATTTCAGAACAGAACATTTAACATGAACATTGTAGGGTTTACAATAGGCACCTTTTTTGGCATTATAATATAATATTTAAATAATGTAGTTAACAAGAGTATCTACCATCTTCTAGTTTATAAATTTAATCTCTGATAAGAAATTGCTTCTCCATCACAACCAGGATAGTCCCAGGTTTTAGTTACATTTCAAGTTTTCTTATTAAAAATTACCCATTGCACCAGGTGCAATGATGCATGCTTGGATTTCCAGTGGCTCAAGAAGCTGAAGCAGGAGGACTGCAAAGTTCAAGGCCAGCCTCAGCAACTTCGTGAGACCCTCAGCAACTTAGTGAGACCGTATCTTAAAAAAATAAAGGGGCTGGAGAGGTTGCTCACTGGTAGAGCGCTTGCCTGGCATGCACAAGGTCCTGGGTTTGATCCCCAGTCCCACATACACTAATAAATAAAGGAAAAACAAAAACCAGTTGAAATAAAATTAACTCTCTCTCTTTAAAAATAATAAGGGGCTGGAGCAGTGGCTCAGCGGTTACAGCACTTGCATGGCATGCAAAAGGACCCAGGTTCAAACCCCAGCACCACATACAAAACTAAGTGTTGGAGCAATGAAAACCAGATGAAAAACTAAATAAAACTAATTCTCTCTCTCTCTCTCTCTCTCTCTCTCTTTTTTTTAATAAGGACAGAGGAGGGGTTGGGGATTTAGCTCAGTGGCAGAGCGCTTGCCTAACATGCACAAGGCCTTGAGTTCGGTCCTCAGCCCTGAAAAAAAAAAAGACAGAGGATGTAGGTTCAAGCTCTAGTATAAAAACAAAAACAAAAAAAGGAAGGAAGGAAGGAAGGAAGAAAAATTACCCACTGGATCCTGACTTGAAGTTTCTCTCACATTTTATTCTGGAGCCTACAGGCTATCAGTGCAGGCTGGAGGACTGGAGCATGCATATTTACTTGTGCTCTTCCTCTGTTTGAGACCCACACATTTTTCAAAGTCTGAGCACTATACAGTTGCTTTGTGAGCACAGGCTTTCCAAAGCGGATCAGCTTAGTACCACCAGTGCTGGAATGGTGTTTAGGGTCTCTGGAGGGCTGTTACCACCCTCTCTTGCATGCTGGTAGAGCATAGCTCCATGAGGCTCCCAGTTTCAATAGCAATCTCTCAGTTCTGGTAGACAAAGATAAAGATACCCTGGTGGTAGCTTCTTGTGAGTTCTTTTGATGGCCAATCCTGATAACTATGCTATGGAGGGGGTACAGGAGGCATGGTGACCCATGAACTTCTCAGCACTGAATAAGAACATAAGTCTCAGCCCTCTTTGCCATGTTTCTCCATACCTGTCTCCCCAGGACACACAGTGTACTGAATGGAATGACAGATATGTCAGCAGATGGGACTCCACCACTGTGAGCCCCATCTGCTCTCCTCCTCCTCCTCCTCCTCCTGGAAGGAGGCAAGATGGCTCACAGAAGCTGTGAACCTAGCCTAAGCAAGAGCTGGCCTGGACTGGAGACCCGGAGGATATGGAATCACACCCTCTCCTTTAACAGAAATGAAAATGCGCACTACCAGAGAGTCCCCAAGGGGAAGGCAAACAATTTGCTCTCATTCTGTCTGAGAGCCAGAGTCACTAAGTGCAAGGGCAGCTAAGGGTCTAGACACAGTGGGAACAGGAGGCTTTGTTGTGATCACATGGTTTCCAGGGCTCTAAGAAGTCCAGAGCCCAGGACAAATGTGCCTCCCAGACCTGCGGTCTGTACTTCCTGCCCTACTGAGCACTGTCATTCTGCTTCCTTTTATCTTCATTACAGATCTCCAGGCAAAACCGTGAAAGGGGTCAAGAGAGAATAAAATGAGATTTTCAGCTCAGCAGAGCTGCTATTCCACACGTGCTCACCTGCTTTTGTCACAAACATTCCCAGCAGTCCCTGGACCCCACCTGGGGCCTTGTGCCCTGCTCCCTCTCCTCTCACCATCTTCCTCTGTGCCCTGCTCCCTGTGCTGCCTCCACTGAGCCCTGTGCCCCGGGAAGGGAGGGCTGCCTCATTTCTTTGTGCTTCATTTCATGAACCTACCCCAGAGTGCAAAGCAAGCTATGTAACTTTTAGTTCAAAGAGGAAATCAAAATGAATTCTTTTTGGACAAACATGAAAACAAGAGATAATTAGAATTGCCTGGAGAAATATTAACCCTGGCGTTGGCGGTCCTGTATCTGAGTCATTAGTTAGAAAATGCCTCCTTCAGGCCCCTGGACCCACCATATGCTGCATGGAAAGGGGCACAACACATGGATTGTGCATCTAAGTGTACACATGTATGCATGCTCATGTGTACACATACACACATGTTCTCAAATAACAGGATTCATCCAACACATATCGTTCTGAAGTCATTAAAAAGGGAAAGGGAAAAAGGACCAATGTTAGTATAGATCAGGATTTCACCAGCCATGTTCTGGGCCCAAATCTATCCTGCCTTCTATCTTTGTAAATCAAGATTTAATGGGCCACGGCCACTCATATTCATTAACATACTATCTACATAGGGTAGATGCTTAAGAGACTACATGGGCCACAAAGCCAAAAAGCACCTACTATTCCACCCTTCACAAGGAATCTGTGAAGCTCACGATGGAACTTCAACGGGGAAGCCAAGGGCCCAATATGTGAACACAATGTGTGTCACATGTAAGGGATACATGTCCGGTTGTCAAAACAGTGATTTGGGAATCTGTGATGGCCTTGCCATGCACCTCTTGAAAAAATACTTTTGTTCTTGGAGACAAAGATTTAATTATCTTGGGCGATAATTAAATCTGTCCTTCCATTTTCCCTAGTAATGTCAAGAGAATAAAGTTGATGATACGTAACGAGTTTCTGTCTCTTAATGAAGAAGGTGCTATAAAAGCAATGATCATAGACTGTTTGCTGAGGCAAACAGATGTTCTAGAAACCTGGATGCTGGGCCACAGAAGGCAAGTGTTTGTAAGTGTGGAAAGCAGCCAATGATGACCTCTAACCTTGTAGTGGATTCTACATCAGATAGGTGAAGTGAGGACCACATCCCCAACTCCTGTTCAATAAATGCATGGAGGGGCTGGAGCAGTGGCTCAGCGGTTACAGCGTTTGCCCGGCAGCACAAGTACTCGGGTTCGAACCCCAGCACCCACATACACAACTAAGGGTCAGAGCAACGAAAGCCATGTGAAAAACTCAATAAAAATTGATTCTCTTTGTCTCTGTTTCTCTCTCTCTCTCTCTCTCCTTCTCTCTTAAAAAAAAAGAGAAAAAAATATAAATGAATGGAATGAGAGCAAAGCTAGCAATGGACTAATGTAACCTTCTTAGGTATGAACACCTCTCTTGCCCACAGTGATCTGCGTATACCTGCTGGGGCTCAAGTAGTATTTACCACTTGGGTTTCCCCAACCAGCACTGTAATCCTGACCTTTATCATCCCCAGAATCTGCTTCTTACACTCAACCCAGTGACCAATGGGATCCTTAGAGCAACACTGTGAGGTTGGCTGTTTTACCAGCAGATTACAGACAGGAACCTGAGGCACAATGAAGTTAAGTAACTGCCTAAGTGCTAAGAGGCAGGAAGGAACCAGGTGGTCTGACCTCCAGGCCTGTGCATGGGGCTGCTAACATGTTGCTTCTTAAAATTATATGATCATTGCTAGCCACAGCGACACACACCTGTAATCCCAGCAACTCAGGAGGCTGACGCAGGAGGACTGCAAGTTCAAAGCCAGCCTCAGCAACCTAGCAAGACCCTAAGCAACTTAGCAAGACTTTGTATCAAATAAAAAACAAAAAGAGTGAGGGATGTGGCTCTCTGGTTAAGCACCCCTGGGTTCAATCCCTGGTACCAAAACAAAACAAAATAACCCTATTTGACCAATATGAATGTAGCTGCTTATAGTTAATCCCACTATTGCTCATAGGAACTCTGAAATGGGTATTATTTTTGCCATTTTCTAAGTGAAAAAGCTCAGAGAAGCAAGCAAATTCTTCTACATCTTACAAGAGGGAGCCATATTTCAAATCTTATTCACCACCCTGCCTCCTCCATGTTCCCTCAAATAATGAAGGCAGCCCCATGGAGATCAGATAACTATCTGTTTAATTTTGGCAGGAAAAATAAGGTTGATCCCTTGTCTATTAGGCCAGATGGGTCCAGATTCACAACTGCACCTTGGGGAAGCTTCCCTCGATTTCCTACATTTTGAGAAGATGGCATCCACACAGCAATGTTACTGGAGAGGTTCTATGTGAACCTAGAGGAATAGCTGAGCAAGTCCCAGCAGCCATGGGGGACCTCATGAAGAAGGTCTTGGCCTGGTTTTCCATACTTCTGTTGTCCCTCCCAGCAGACTAGTCTCCCTTCCGGTGAGCTCCACAACCCCATGCCAGGCACTGTCCAGGGTCACAATCCAGCTAATGCCCAGCTCCACCCAGCTGGTCACTTCCCCATCTCTCACGGCATTCCCTATGGGCAGCACACTCACCACAGCCTCCTTCATGAGTCCTTGGGCCCAAGGAGCCTCACACATGGACTGGAATCTCTGACTATCTCAGAAGACCAAGAAGGCAGGAGGAAAGCTAAGGCCTGTAAGTCTCTATTTTTCCTCAGGGTCAGATGATCCCTTCTGCAATCTTTATTGCAACCCAAACTAACTACCACATCATCTTTTCATATTTTTTCTTCAATATTTTGAGGCTACGAAAATTAATGTAAGAAGAGTACAGGAAAAATAAAGAATCCAGGTAAAAAATTAAGTTTCCCCAAGAACAGGCACAGAAGGCAAAGAAGGATCACCTATATTAGAACCAGGTTTCCAACCCTCAAGGAGGTTTGAAGTTGGCCACGTGATTCATGCTTAAGAATTAGACTGCCACATCCTGGAGGCTCTGTGCCTCAGTTTTCTCATATGCAAAAGAGGTGACATAAGTTTCTCATAGGGAGTTTATTTATTTATTTGTTAAAGAGAGAGGGACAGTGACAGAGAAAGAGAGAATCAATTTTATGTAGCTTTTCATGTGGCTTTTGTTGCTCAACACTTCATTGAGTACATGGTGCTGGGGTTTGAACTCGCGTACTTGTGCATGCCAGGCAAGTACCGTAACTGCTCCAGCCCTCTCGTAGGGATTTTAAAGGTGAGATTAAATGAGCTCATACATATCCATCACTGTACTATGGATGGCCCACAGTAAATACAACAGAATGATTTCCTGTTACTGCTAAATAACTTCTGACTAGTAAAACTGCCAGAAAGCAGCGTGCAGCACATCCACAGACATTGTTCACATCACATCGTGACTATCAAGCTCCACTAAAGCGCAAAATAAAAAGATCTTAGCAGAATAGCCTTGTCATGAAAATAAACCTTCCCATGTCCTGGGGCAGAGTTTAGGATAGGAAAGAAAGTTTTTCCACTCCCAGAGGATGGCTCTTCTAGAAGGCATGCAGAGGCCTACAAAGTGCCATAAGTTCAGGGCTGAAGTGGTAGCTCTGCGGTTACGGGGCTTGCCTGGCATGCTCGAGTCCGCGAGTTCAAACCCCAGCACCAAGTACACAACGAGGTCTCAGAGCAACGAAAGCCACATGTAAAACTAAATAAAAATGATTATCTCTCTTTCTCTAACTGTAACTCTCTCTTAAAAAAAAAAAAAGTGCCATAGGTTCCTGGGGCAGAGCTGAGGCACTGTTGGTGGTCCTAGAAGCAAGGCAACCCCTCCAGGACAGTCTGCCCATGTCTGCCTGTGCCTCGCCACCATGTGGGAAGTGTCATGGAGTACAGGATACTCAGATTAGGAGGACCTAGGCCTGGTCACAGAAAAATACATGGCAGACAGGAACAGCACCATGAGAGGACCAGGCTACAGCAGCCTTACTGGTTCTGCATGGGAGAAAGGAGAGGGTCCCAGAGGCCAGGGAGCCCATGTTCTTTCCTCTCATGACACACAGGCCCAGAAGTAGGTTGGTTGGTTAGTTTTATTTTAAATCCAGGTCCTCCCACATACTAGGCAAGTGCTTTACAACCGAGCTACACCCCTATTCCAGACTTTGATATTTTAAAAAATCTTATATCATGTGACCAATCTTTGGAAAATCACCCAAGGAGCCTTCTTTGTACCTCCCCTCTGTTCTTTATAAGGCATTAGGTACTTTGGACATACACAATCACCCTCCCTTATCTGCAGGGATATATTCCCAGACCCTCAATAGATGCCTAAAACCACGGATGGTACCAAACTCTCTTTATGTTGTTTTTTTGCTTTACTTACAAACCTACGATAAAGTTTAATTTATCAATTTAGCCAGTAAGAGATTAACTGATAATAAAACAGATCAATTATGACAATATGTTGTGATAAAAGTCATGTGAAGGTGCTTTCTCTCAGAATATCTTAACTCACCCTTCTTGTGATAATGTGAGATGATGTTAATACCTATACAAAGAGATGAGGTGAGGTCAGTGAGGAAAGCCACGTGATGTAGCATTAGGCTGCTACGTGTTACTTGAACATTAACACTGCAATACACTGACCGGCAATCGGGGTGGGGAGCATTTACAGAGAGGGTACCCAGGACAAAGGGCTAAGTCATGTTTCAGAAAGATGGACAGCATGAGATTTCACCACGTTTTCAGAAATAGTGTGCAATATAAAACTTACGAATTCTTTACTTCTGAAATTTCCCACTAAATATTTTGGACAGAGGCTGGCCCAAGGGTAAATGAAACCATAAAACTTCAAGCCACAAATTAACATTTGGAAGAAGTACACAGGGTTCACTACTAGGTTATAAAAACAAGCCTGAATCAAAGTGTACCTGACAGTTTGGGTTTACTTCACACATAGATTGAATTTAGATATTTTACACCAATTCTGCAATTTACAGCCAGTGGAAGGTGATGGTCTGGCTGTGTGGGACCCAGACCACCCTTTGGCCTGCAATAGCAGGAACTGAGACCAAATTCTTTCCCACCTCAGGTGTTGATGGTCACAAGTGGATTGGGAGAGATCCCTTGGTGTTTAACATCTGTGCAGATTTTCAGAGATCCTTCATTCCAGACTTCTATTTTAAAAAATGCTTTGCCTGCTTTGTAGTGAAAATGAGCAAACAATTAAGATGTTTAAGTCACTTTTATAAACTTAAGGTGAACTTCATAATACTCTCAAAAACAGAGTAACAAATGTTCTCCCAAATCACTGGGGCAGAAACATTTCTTTTTTCTTTTTCTTTTTTTTTTTTCTTTTGGTACTTGGGATGGAACCCAGCCAGGAGTGCTTTACCAGTAAGCCACATCCCTTTTTATATTTTATTTTCAGACAGGTCTCACTAAGTTGCTTAGGGCTCACTAAGTGCTGAGGCTGGCTTTGAACTTGTGATCCTCTTGTCTTGGCCACCCAAATCACTGGGATTACCGTGTGCGCAACCGTGCTCAGCATAGTGGTACATTTCTTGGTGATCCTAAGACAGAAACTTATTAATGACTGTTTTCGTTCAAAATGTACTTCGGATGTTCAGGAGTCAATCTGGTTATTTTCTGTTTTGTCTATGAGAAATTCTTTCTCAAAGTCTTCATGCTTTAATTCAACTCTGTGACACCATTTTGACGTGAAATGAGGTCTTCAATTGTCCTTTCACCCTTTCCAGAAAAATGGTCCATTTTTTAGCATAGAACTGGATCCCCTGGGTAGTGGAACTGGCCAATTTCCAGACCATTTCTATGTTCCTAAATGATTTCTTTTCCCTAAAGCAGAAAATGC
>PVKS010025719.1:0-29522 GCA_004027875.1 Aplodontia rufa | reverse complement strand
AGATCTCTTCCTTAAACTGAGCAAACCCCCATCAAGCATGAGAAAAGGGGCTGTTAGGTTGGCAGGTGGCCAGGGCCCCCAGTGACCCACTCCCTCAGGCTGGTGGCCTCTGGATGGCGAGGCTGCTCAGCCCTGGGAGGATGGTCACGGGTCCCCTTCAGTTCTGACACTTGAGACTTTCAGGGTGGACAGCTCCCCACTTCCCCTTTATTTTAGAGAGGACTTGGCGCTGCAGTGAGGGCCCTGCGGTGAGGGCCATGTGGTGGGCAGTGATGTGCCTAGGGCTGGCCATTCCTCCCGCCCCTCCACCCAGGAAGGGCTGCTGGGACAAGGTTACCACTGTCACCTAGTGATAAGGTGCAGCACTGTGTGCTGGAGACAGCGGTGAGCTCAGAAGGACCCCAGCTCCTCCACGCCCTGCCTGTGAGACCTGGGGCAAGCTCCTGAGCCATTCCAAGTCACAGTGTCCTCATCTATAAAATGGAGACAGCCATAGCGTCCCTCAGAGGCTGGGGCAGGGTCATGTATGTGAAGAGTCCAGGATGGTACTCGACATGCTTCACAATGGTCGCTGTTATTACCAGAACCGTCACCATGTTGTGGGGCCCTGTTGACCCTCGACCCCACTTGGGGGGCTGTCCTTAGCCAGTTTCCTCTTCCATCCTTACCCCTCTCACCTTCCACGCTGGTGGAGACAGGGGGAGGAGGCACATCGCACTTTAACCTCTCTGCCTAGTGTAACGACCAGCTGCCCAGCACAGGGGGCATGACCGTGACTGCCCGGGGAAAGAGCGACTTTACCAGCTGGTGTTTGCTGATGGCTTGGTGGCTCAGGGAAGACTCACACCCACCGCAGGAGGGACATAACGCAGGAGCATCCCTGTTGGAAGAGAGAACTCATCCCAGGACAGCTCGGAAACCGAGAAGCCTGCTTGCGCACCTCAGCTGATGGCCGCCAGAGCCCGCTCCATATCCTGCCTGCCGCTTTCTGATGCCATTGTATGGATTTTGAGGCTTTGCTTGATTTCATGAAGTCCATTGAGAGAGGTCGTGTCAACTTCATTTCTCATATGACAAAACTGCAACAGAGAGGTTTAGCCCTTTACCCAAGGTGGCTCAGCCAGGATTTCAATTTAGATTATTCCAGTTTTTTCACAGCTCAGGCCTAAGTCCTGCACCTGGGGCCACTCTGTAGGCAAGTGACTTGCACCATCATCCAAGGCCCCACACTTAGAAGGGCCTTGCATGATTTACTATTTTGTTCCTGTCTTAAATTTTCTGTTTTGCTGGGGAACACTGGGCCCTGGCATTTGTGAGTAACTCTCTCTCTACCTGGTCAGGAAGTCCCTTGCAGGATGGGATTTGCCTCAGATGATGGCAACCTGGGTCCTCCACTCAGGAACAGCTGCGGCTGTTTCCTTTTCTGGTCTGCTCTGCATTCTGGGCTTTTCTGGATTTCCCTGTTTGCAGCTTCTGTCCCGTCTCTGCAGCCAGTGTGAGCCGTCCGTTCCTCGGGGTCCTTCCCATGCTGCCCTTCTCCCATTGCTGCTTCGACGCTTTCTGCCTGGCCGCCTCATCTCAAGCTCCATGCTTGTCCCTGCCCTGGACTCCCTGGCTCCTGACTGACAGGGGCCTCAGGGTCTCAGGCGTGGTCCTGACCCCGCTTGCCCTGTGACAGTTGTCCATAGTCCATGCTGGCCTCGGGCAGGGAGCTGGGTAAAGTCTCCATGTGTCCCTATTTGGGCAACTCTGCAAGCGAAAAATAATAAGCTGTTAGAATTCCAGGAATGAAGAGCACTCCAAGATCCCCGGGCAGAATATTCTTAGTGTGGCTAAGTGGATCACTTCCCTAAGGAGTGAAGAAGTGGCTTCGGTGCGGGAGGGCAACTTCTGAGAACGGAGGGGATGCGTGTGAAATTCTAGGTGAAAAACCACTGGCGTCTTCTCATTTTCTCACGAGATGGTTTTCTTTGAATTGCATAGAATTGTGTGTGGGTGGTGCATTTTTAATAACTCCACTTTAAAATGATGTTTCTTATGACCTTTGGCTAAGTAATAATAATATTGAGAGTAGGTTTATAAGATTTAGCAAGTAAAAATAGAGGATTCCCAGTTAAATTTGCATTCCAGAAAAAAAATGAGAATTTAAAAATATATGTCCCAACCATTACCTGAGTGTCCTGTAGTCACCTCACAGCGAGGGCTTACTCGTACCATGTGTATCAGCGGCAGTATGTTAATGCTAATGAAGAGCCACTCCACGTTGGGTCTCAGCAGTATGCCAACCACCTAGGTGTATTACCTTGCTGAATTCCTTTTTCTTTCTATCTTCATCTTACAAATGAGAAATCAGAGGCTCTCAGATTCTGAGTGACTCATCTGAGGTGTCCTTGCCAATAAGTTGTAGTACCAGGATTTTAACCTTTGACCCCAAGATCCAGACTCCTTCCTGAACCATTCCACATCTCACGGATTACATTGTGTCTCCAACTTTTAGAAAAGTCCAGAACCTTTCATCTGCACTGCCTCACTACACACTCCCCTAGAGGACAGAGATACCTGTGTGCCAATCTGGAGGAGGTTGGCCCCATGGACAGCTATCTATCTACCTATATATATATAATTTTTTTTTAAAGAGAGAAGGACAGTGAGAGAGAGAGAGAATCAATTTTTACTTAGTTTTTCATCTGGATTTCGTTGCTCTGATGAAATTGTGTATGTGGGCACTGGGGTTTGAACCCGTGTACTTGTGCATGCCAGGCAAGCGCCATAACCGCTGAGCCCCTGCTTCAGCCCCATGGACAGCTATTTTTAAGTCTAGAAATAAAAGCTAAGGTTCACATGGATAATCTCAAGTAGAGGTGAGGCAGCCTCAGATTCAGCAGAATCCTGAAATGCTGCCATGCCTGTAATCCCAGCAACTCAGGAGGCTGAGGCAGGAGGATCGCAAGTTCAAAGCCAGCCTCAGCAACTTAGCGAGGCCCTGTGCAACTGCTAAGACCCTGTCTCAAAAGAAAATAAAAGAATGGATGGGGATGTAGCTCAGTGATTAAGCACCCCTGGGTTCCAAGAAAAATAAAAGGAAAAGAAATGTTCCTAAATCTGAAACCATTGACATGATGTATTAAGTAGAAAAGCATAGGATAAAACTTTGTTTCTGTACAAAATTATCAAATATATTGTATAAAATTACCTTCGGGCTACAAGTTGAAGATGTACATAAAGCGCAAGTGGATTTTGTGTTTAGATTTGGGTCCCATCCCAAGATATCTCATTATGTACCTGAAAATAATCCCACATTTGAAAAAATCTGAACTGTGAAATCCTTCTGGTCCCGGGCTTGTGGCATAAGCAGTGCCCAACCTGTGAGAGAGTCTGGTTTCCAGAAGATAGCTGGTAATTCTGGAAGCCAGAAAACACTCAGCAATCCCACCACAGTAGATCCCTAAGGAGACCACGGAAGAAAAAAAAGTCAATAAAAAACTGAAAACTGGGACGATGGCCCCAGAAGCAAAAACGTGAGGCTGAAGGAAGACCAGGAGAGGCGGAAGGGAAATGCGTGTGCCCCGGCCATGGCTGGCCTGCAGCTCCCTGCGGTCCCCGCCCTTCCCTCTGTGTCTGTCTACTCAGGGTCCTGTGCCCCAGGCGCTGGCCCCAGGACAATGACCCACAGACAGGAAGTTTGTGGATCCTGGAGTCTTTGAAGAAGAGTGTTTATACCACTGGCTGCAGAGCGTGAGCCTGGCACGATATTGATCTTAGCCATCATTACTGTTAATTAAAGGGTGTTTCCTATGTTTGTGCCATCAGGTGGTTGGGGCTGATGCTTCTCTCTTTTTTTTAAAAAAAATCAATTTTTATTGAGTTTTTCAAGTGGCCTTCGTTGCTCTGACACTTAGTTGTGTACATGGTGCTGGGGTTCCAACCCGCATACTTGTGCATGCCAAGCAAGCACCATGACTGCTCAGCCACGGCTCCAGCCCCTCTCCTTTTGTTTTAATTTTAAATGAAATGACTGGTCATTCATTCCATTCTGCAGTATCATTAGCATCAGGACAAGGAAGATATTGGTGGAATGAGCAGGCTGGCGGGAGAATTACTAGGCTCCATGATCATCCCTGAGTTTTGTTTGTTTGTTTGTTTGTTTTTTTAGAAGGAGAGTGTGAAAGAGAGCATGTGCAAGAGAGAGGAAAGAGAGTTAACTTTATTCAGTTTTCCATCTGGCCTTTGTTTCTCTGACACTTAGTTGTGTACGTGGTGTTGGGATTCAAACTTGGGTCCTTGCACATGCCACTGCTGAGCCAGTGCTCCAGCCCTACCCCTGAGCTTTGCAAAGGGCACAACTGGGTCTTTGAATCATGGCTCCATCAATTGCTGACCAGAAGATGTTGAGAAAGTTACCCACAACCTCTTAGGGCCTTTGTTTTTCCAGCAGAAAATCAGTATAAAAAACTCCTTCCCTTTATAAAGGTTCAAAGTCATAAATTGTGTTGCAGTATTTGCTGGCATTATTATGCATAAATCCAGCTTCCCCTTTGAGCAGAGGTCACAGGTATTAGATACCATTCTGAGTAATCTAGGTCTGCAAGACTCTAGTAGAAGGATCTGATTATATAACATTAACTCTGGCTCTTTCCTACCTGAAATTCATGATTTCTAAAACAGGTCCTTATAGTGAAAGGAAGCATTTGAAAAATGTGGTTGCTAAAATATTTAGATCATTTAGGGGAATGTTTTCAAAACTTTAAGTGGAGCTTAAGTACCCAGTTTTCTAGGCCTCCAAGTACACCAAAGTCATCATTTATTTGATATTTGTTGAGCATCTACCCTGCATTAGACATTAGGCATGAGAAGATAGACATAGTCTCCCTTCCCTTAGGGTTGAAAGGTTATAAAAAGAGTCACACAAATAAATATATAATTAAAAGTATCATGGTGCTATGAAGGAGGTCAGGAATCAGAGACCTCTCTGAGTTTCACTCTTCTGAGATAACTTTCCCTACTGCCCTATTGAGGAAAAAGATTTCCTGTGAAATGCAACTACACAAAAGCAGTCCAGTGAAGCGAAATGAAACCCCGCTGAATTAGAAAAGAGAAATGAGAACTTGGCATCCTGACTTGAACCCTCTTCCTCCATCGTCAATGGGCTCATGAACCAGTGCTTATTTTGCTAACTGGCTAAGAGGGAATGGCATCCACCTTGGACCTCTGACTCCATTCCAAGTGAAGATTTGGTTTGGTTCGGCAGCATGGGTGGTAGCAGCCTGAAACGAAGAGGTTCAGCTTGAAGTACGATTGAGCACTAAGCAGACGCTGGACACAACCAAATGCAGGAAAACTGAGACTGGAATTACCACTGTACCCAACCTCAAAGGGTGGTGGGGGGCAGAGATAGGGGTATCTCCTATTATAGAAGATGTCTGCTTTTAACTGAAAGATTAACAGATTTCCATCGTTCCCAGGAGTTTCTAGGAAACAAATTATGGAGCCCTCTTGGAGCCTTTGTTTCTCTGCCTTAACTCAAAGTCTAGAGAGAGGACACCCTGCTGCCCTTCGCAGCGTGAACTTGCTTTGGCAGTTTCCATGAAGGCTTGGGCCGGATGTGATCTTCCCACATTGCAGCTCAACTCTGGGGCTCAGCTGGCAATGGACTCTGGATTTTTAACTGTACTCTTTATTTTTGGCAATGTACTTTTTTTTCCAACTTGAGATTGTTGGTCAATTGTTATGAATGGTGAGAATGAATCTCATCATTCATTCAGAACTGTCCCCTGTGAGACGAGAGACACACACTCAAAGTCCTTGCTAGTTTCTCTATTTTCCTCTTCCATTCTGTGTCTCAGTGAAAGGGGAGGATTCCCTTCTTTTATCTCCCACTTTCCAGATGGTTCTATGGTAGATTGGGGCCAACCCTAAACTTAGTCTTTAATTCATCTTGGATTTTAAAGAGTAATTTAAAGTTACAGTGTTAAATTATATTCCTTCCCTGGCCTCGCCTCTTCCTTGATGTTGTACTTCAGCATTTGCATAGAATGGGGGTGGGGAGATGTGCTGATGGTGAAATCCTACATTTTAAGTAAGAAAAGATGGAAAGTTTTCTCCCTGGGGCAGGGTTTTATTTTTCAAATGGTCATTTGAACTGTAATGATGTAATGACATTGGTTTAATGGCTTTGTTTCTTTCTTTTATAGAAACAAACAATCGCTGCTGTCAAAAAAGAGGTAATTAGTTTCCCAGTTCCAGTGAAGTTTGATTTTAAATCTTGTAATAAATTGTTTGTACTTTGGCTTTATGCTCTGCACTCAGTAATGAAATGAAAACCAAGTGCAATGTTCAAACAATTGTTTTCAAATTAATGGACCGCACTGAATGGCAAAGGATCTTTTGTAAGATCTGAGTGGAGCTGATACTGAGACTCGGGATTTGAAACATCCCTTGAAGTCACGTAGCTGAGGGATGGCCCAAGACGACTGTGGGAGAATGCAGCAGAGTGTTCACATGCTGACCCCCTGTTCTTAAAACTACACGGCCATCTGGAAGCGATCCATGGTGGTGAACTACCTATTTTGGCAAATTTTCTCCCCAGGGCCCCATATAGAGCCCTGGGAAGCACTGGCCACTGATGGAATGTGTAATAGGGATGTACGAATGGGGAAGAGGGTGGCTGAGGAGGGGCTGGCTTGCTGCTGCTAACCCTGCAGAAACAGGGAAATCGAGGCTGACCCTGTACTGCCTTCTGTCAGCCAGAGGCATGTGAGGGAAGGCCAGGTATCTTTCCCCAGGTCTTACTTTAATGCTATGTGGGAGATTTTTTTTCCTTAGCTGGAACCTCTTCCCAGGTCAGAGCAGAACGGGATAAGGAGCCCACTGACTTGGAATTTGGAGGTTGTCCTTTTGGCACTGAGATGCCTGGCTTAAGGGAACGGAGTAGGATGCTATTGGGGTATTATGGGTAAATGGCTTCTGGTTTGGGAGGTGAATGTAATGTCAGCGTTGGTGACACTCAGTGGTAGGGAGTTGGACATCTTCTAACAGCCATCTCTCTTCCAGATCATGTATTACCAACAGGCCTTAATGAGGTCCACAGTGAAGTCTTCAGTGTCCCTTGGAGGGTATGTCCCTGATTTGTTGGTCTTTCCAAAGCTGGTCTTGCAATAGGCAGACAAGAGGGGAACTTCTGCTTGAAGGCAAAGTCGACCAGTCATGAACAGAGTTAAGATCCTAAAGAATTGGAAGATACAAACTCAGTCTCTTAGGGGTTTAGTTTCTAGTTCTTCACTCAATAAATCTCCAGGTGTCATTTGGGGTGGGTAAAATCAAGGGTGGGCAAGGTTCTACAAGTCTGCCATGTTTCACGGACACCACTTGTGTGGACAGGGTGGGGGAGGTGGTGCCCAGAAAGAGTTGTCAACTCCATGAACGGGACCTGTGGGGGTCTAAAACAGCCTGCATTCCTGTCTCTCAAACTTACTAGGGATATGTGGTCTGTGTTTACTTGTTAAATGACCACTGCTAATCTTTGATTTAAAATCCATTTTGGATAGCTTAGACATTTATGCTCGATTTATTGAACTATCAGCCTATCTCATCCAGTTCTGCATAAGCATTATCTGGGAGGCACAAAAAGGTTTAAGTGCCTCCCCAAACGCAAGCAGCTATTCTTCCGAAGTGTAGAATTCATTATAGGAACACCTTGGTTATTCTGAGATTTTCCTGCACACAAGAAAGTGAACTTGGCTTATTTCTGTAATCATTTATTCTGACTGTGTCAGACTCCAGAAATGGTACTGGGTACCATCGGAACTGAAAAGGCTGCATTTTGTCCAGAACCCTTCTTCCAATATGCCTAGGGGTCAGGCACTTGTAAAAATCTTCAAAACTCTTTCACATCTTTCCAAATTCTAGGTTTGCAAAAAATACCACCTTCCCTGGGAAAATATCTTGTGACTCCATGAACATTTTTGTTTTTTAAAGAGAGAGGGAGAGGGCTGGAGCGGTGGCTCAGTGGTTACAGTGCTTGCCCGACATGTGCAAGTACGTGCGTTCAAACCCCAGCACCACGTACACATGAAAAACTAAATAAAATTGATTGTCTTTCTCTCTCTCTCACTGTCCCTCTCTCTTTAAAAAGAGAGAGAGAGGGAGAGAGAGAGAATGAGAGAATCAACTTTATTTATTTATTCTTCTGGCCTTTGTTTCTCCAACGCTAGTTGTGTATGTGGTGCTTGGGGTACGAACCTGGGTCCTCACGCCCTCCAGGGAAGCGCTCCACCCAGTGAGCCACCGCTCCAGCTCCTCTACCCACATTTTTCTGTCTGCTTCTGCTGCAACTTGATCACGGATGAGGACAGCACCCCTTTGTTCAGCGGGCACTCGCTTTGGGTTAGGATGATAATCATTGCTCTGTGGTAAATTCAAAAATATTTACCCTGATGCTTCAGAAACCAGTTTCATGAAACCAAATGGAAATAAAGTTGAAGGAGACGTGAAAGTTAACACCCACTTTCCAATTTTAGAGAAATTGTCTGAGGGCCTCATTACCATAATTTTATATCATTAGGGTTTGGACTTGTGGACCAATCTTTTTTCTCCTTCCAACTGATCCTCTGGTAGTGTGATTGAAGAGAAAGAGCATCTTGGAGGGAGGAAAGTCAGCAGGCTTGAGTTCTGCAAGCCCAGGACTCTGGGCCATCGATCCTGTTCTATCAAAATCCATGGCTATGGGAAGATTTTGCAGTAGGCACCTTGTCCCACCTAAGGGGACAGGTTTTCTCTATTTCTCAGACATCAGGAATAGATCAACTGGAAAGTTTGCACAATTCAGGGGAATTTACTTTTGCCCAAAATACTGGATTTGGGGTTCATGCCTCAATTATGCCATAGGTTTTCAAGTTCCCAAATCTAGGCATTACCTTGGCAAAGAATGGAACCCAACATGGCAGCAGAATCTTGGTGCCTCGCTATCATTGGTGATAGCCTCGTGCTTCCAAGATGGAAGCCAAGACACGGGCAGAATGAGTCAGCACCAAATTTTAAAATCTCCTGATGAACTGTGAAGAGGTCATGTTTTAGACTAGGGACAGAGAAATAATACAGGGAGTGAGGGACAACACCCTATTTCACAGGTGGAATAGAAACATGTTGTTGAATGCCTGCCAATCCCAGCAGCGATCAGAACACTTTTCTGAGAAGACAGTAAATAAGTGTGTAACAATCAATACAGGAAAAGAGGGAAAGCTGGTCAATCAACCTAAACACTGATTTACTCTCTTGGGGTTGAGCTTCTTGGAAATTGTTTTTCGATTTGCTTTTCAGGATTGTCAAGTACAGCGAGCAGTTCTCGTCCAATGACGCCATTATGTCGGGCTGCCTCCCTAGCAATCCTTGGATAACGGATGACACCCAGTTCTGGGATTTAAATGCCAAATTGTATGTATTTGATCTATATGGATTTTTTACAAAATGGGATTTTTTTTTCAAGTTGTAATTCACACGTATACAATTTGCTCACTTAAAGTGTACGTACAATTCAATGGTTTTCGTTATGTGCGTAGAGTAGTGCAATCATCACTATAATTGATTTAAAAATATTTTTGTCACCTGAAGAAGAAATCTCATACCCTTTCGCTGTCACCCACCAAGTCCCCATCCCCCAGACCCCTCCCTTCTAGATATTTCACAGAAGTAGACTCACAGAGTATGTGGTCCTTTGTCATTGGCTTATTCACTTAGCACGGTACTTTCAAAGTTTATCCATGTTGTAGTTTGCGTTGGTTCTTCACTTCCGTTTATGACCTAAGATGTTCACTGTGTAGATAGCGGTATTGCTTCTTGTTTTTCTGGTCATCCATTGATGGACATTTGGGCTGTCTGTGTCTGACTTTCAGCTATTATGAATAATGCTCCTGGGAACATTCATGGTGTTAGTGGTGAAGGGGCTGCTGTGGTGGGTGACAGGTGGCTGGCTGGTGGCTGTGACCGTAGCATCCATAACCCAGGCTGCTGCAGAATTCCATCCTGGATGGGGTGGCAGCTTGACCCTCCACTGGATGATCGTGAGGCCCTTTGAACTCTGTTTCCCTGGAGGCTTTGGGAGCAGGGACTGAGAGTGTGGTCGCCATAGTGGGCAGCCCCCTTCACCTCTGGAGGGTCATCTGCTGGATGTGAGCCCTGGGGGACTTGTCTGAGTTGCATCTCCTGGCTAGTGGACATTGTGTTTATGCAGGGCATGGGGGAGGAGGGAGGATTGGGTCAACCTATGGGCTGGGAGACTAATGGAGGTTGCTGGGGAATCTAGAGGCCCTTGCTGCCACGAGGCATAGCCCCTGCCTCACATGGAGTGTTGTATTTATAAATCATTGTCCTCGCAGGGTGGAAATCCCAACCAAGATGCGGGTGGAGCGATGGGCTTTCAACTTCAGTGAACTGATCCGAGACCCCAAGGGCCGACAGAGCTTCCAGTACTTTCTCAAGAAAGAATTCAGTGGTAGGTCTCTTTCTTTTTTTTAATTTAAAATAAAAAGCTGACTTTTAGTAACCCTCCTTTAATGTCTAGCCTAGGGTTTTAGGACTTTCTCAGCAAACATTTCCATAGCTTTGCTAATGCTCTTAATAAGGATCCCTTCTTTTACAGCTTTCAGAATCCTACATGGGTCCAGGAGCACAGTGCCAGGCTCCAAGGAGCCCCACAGTCTGGGGAGATAATTGTGTCTCCTCACAAAGTCCACATGAGCACCTTTCTCCTTTCTGAGGGCTTCGTCCTGGCCTAGGCTCTTCAGGGAAACTGAGGGGGAACGGAAGGCAAAGCAAGCTAGGTTTCCCTGTTTGTCTGCCAGTCTGGGTTTTCTCTGGCTCGGTTCTGCATGTTTCTTCCACCAGGGGCTATTTTAAAGCTTACCTTTGCTGATCCCCTCTCTGATTGGTTTCTGCTGGAATCTCCGAAGTTTTGAACGCTCCCCAGGTGATTTAGTCTGTGACCATGATCGACAGCCACTGGCTTTCCTCCTGGGCTGATTTCCTCAGGGCCTTAGCAGGGTGCAGATTGTAATGAGTGGCTAGGGCCACATTTTATGTCCCATTTCTGGGGGTCCTGTCATGGTAGGCACTTGCAATATCTTAAATGTAGTATACTGAGAAACCAAGAGGCCAGATTAGAACCAGCTTCACCAGGCTGCACATTCAATTGGCTTCACCACCTTCACGGAAATATTTGCTTTCGTGGGGTTTATTTCCTTACTTGTGCAGTCCCTGGCCCTGGGGGGCTTCATGTTTGAACCTTGAGATTCAGTAGCTCACTTCCCCAAACCGGTTTGTCTGCGGGGTTGCTCTGGAGGGATCCCACTGGACATGCCTTTGGTGTGTCGGACTGCATGGTACAGAACGTTACACCGTAATATGGATTGTTGAAAATCTTCCTCCCTAATCAAGCCTAATTGCCAAAATATAACAAACCCCAGAAAAAGTGGCGGGAGGAAAGCGTCGGTAGGGCTGGCTGGTGAATGAGTGGAAATGGTGCCATCTAGTGCCAAGGTGAGAAACTACACTCCAGCGTAGTTGCTTAGAATCAGATTATCCTCAGTCTCTTCATGAGATTCCCAGGCTTCACCTATGAAGTGGGAAGGTAAATAATTAGATTGCTCATTTCATTAAAATAAACTTAAGTTGAGGTATGATCCACATCACATGAAGTTCACCCTTTTAAAAAGTGTGAAGTTCAGTGGTTTTGAGCACATTCACTAAGTTTGTGTAGCCATCAAAACGAATTCACCAATATGAGGGAACCATCCCAGAAGGAGATCTCTGACCTCCACGAGATATCCATTTAACTCAGGGGTTCTTCTGGGGGAAACAGCAACATGGGGAACCCAAGCTGGGCATCCATGACATAGCATTAGCCCTGGATAACTAAGTATATATACATTGGTACTTGAATGTTTGATAATGTTTCCCCCTCAATTGTATCTCTATATCCATCTAATAAAACAAAACAAAACAAAAAATGACTTCACCATACCACAAAGTAACCCCTGATTACAGGTGCACGCTTGTAATCTCAGAGAGTTGGGAGACTGAGGCAGGAGGATCGCAAGTTCAAGGCCAGCCTCAGCAATTTAGCGAGGCCCTGCGCAACTTAGTGAGACCCTTTTTCAAAATAAAAAATAAAAGCAAAGGCCTGGGGATGTGGCTCAGTGATTAAGTATCTCTGGGTTCAATCCTCAGCACCAAAAACAAACAAACAAACAAAAAACAAACCCCCCACCTCCCAAAAAACCCCAAAACCAAGCAAAAACACCCTCCCAAATCCCCGCTGACCTCTTTTTTTTATGTCCTCATTTCTTCTCTCCCCTTGTTCCCCATCTGCCTTCGGCTCCGTGGACCTTTCCTCCCCATGCAGGGGAGAACCTGGGATTCTGGGAAGCCTGTGAGGACTTGAAGTATGGAGATCAGTCCAAGGTCAAGGAGAAGGCGGAGGAGATTTACAAGTGAGGCCCAGGGATTGTTGGGAAGACCCTGTGTAGGGCCGGGGTGGAAGCGAGGCCCCGCACCCGCGCCTGCAGTCTGCAGACCCCTCCCGCAGCTTGGGAAGGTCTGGGTGCCCCCGAAGCCAGCCTGGAGGGAGGAGGCCGGGTCCCCCTGCTCCTACGGGAGTGTGTCTAGCGGTTCGAAAGCTGCGTGATTCCAGTGATTCCAGCGCAGAGTTCTTTGAGTAACTCTCGTTAAGGCTCCTTGGGTCGTGCTTCCTCCCCTCAGCCTGGCAGTGCCCTGCCCTGCTGTGGTCACCTCCCCGCTGGTTCTTACGTCTGCACTGGGCACAGTGGGCACCAGTCTCGGGTTCTGAGGGCCCGGTGCTTTTAGTTCCCACTCTCAGGCTCTGCTGTGGTTCCCAGGCCAAGCACAGTGCAGCTGCACCCAGCCCTGCGCAGCCCCAGCTCCAGCCCCAGCCCCAGCCCCAGCCCCAGGTGCTGAGCGCCAGTCAAGAGCCTGGTCAGGTGGGATTGGCTGGTGTTCAGAGAGGCGGGAATGCCATTGGTGGGAAAAGCTCAGTGGGAGGGGCTCTGGGCACTACGAGATGGGGGCGGGAGCAGTATGGGTCCCGGAGGGCCCTGTGACAGCCTACCCAGGAACAGTGGCTGCTTAACTGTTCACGACTGAGGACAACTCCTAACGCCAAAACTCTGCTATAAGGGAGCAGCAGCCTCCACCGCATCAGCCTCTTCCACCCCAGCCTCCTTTTCTCCCAGCCACTTATGTAACTCTTTGTTTAAATTCCAAGATTTTAGTGTTCATCTTGGGAGAGTAGGAAAACATCCATGTGAGTGAGTGCAACCTGTAACAACTAAGACTCAGAAGAATTGCCGGGTGTGGTGGTGCACACCTGTAATCCCAGGGACTCGGGAGGCTGAGGCAGAAGGATCACAAGTTCAAAGCCAGCCTCAGCAACTTGGCGAGGCCCTAAGCAATTTAGCAAGAACTGTCTCAAATTTCAAAATTAAAAGGGCTGGGGATGTGGCTAAGTAGTTGGTTGAGTACCCTTGGGTTCAATCCCTGGTTAAAAAAAGAAGAGGAGGAGCAGGGGGAGGAGAAAGAAGAGGGGTGAGGTGGAAGAGGAGGAGGAGGAGATGGGAGGAGGAGAGAAAGAATCAGAAGTATGGGCGAGCTTCCAGTAGGCAGCACTGCAGGACTTATAAAGTAGGGCTAATTTCTGTGCAGGGTGGTCAGGATACCCAGGGGGGCACACCTCTGGGCACTGGGATTAAAGAGTGCCTCCTAACTCAGCACTTGGTATTCATCACCAAACCCTCTTAGTCTGGGTCAAGTGAGAGTAGAAGCCCCCAGGACACCTGTTTGGAGATGTCTTTGCCTGGTTCCAGGTTGGCCCTGGAATCTGGCTGAGTAAGGAGGTGGAATGGGGTGGATTGACTAGGGCCTTTCCCACTCGGACTCTCCCTCCTGGAGGCCAGGAACATCCAAGTCAGATACTGTCATTCCCAATTCGGGCATGCTGCTTTCTTGATTTTGGGAAAAATTGATTGACCACCTCTTCAAAGTTCACACTCTTGAGTGTTTCCTAAAAAAAAAGAAAGGACGCACCTCAACCTGGAGCTTACCTGTCATTCCCTCCCAGGCAGCTGCGAACTCCGTTTAGCTCCTTTTGTGAATATCTCCCTCCTTCCCCAGGCTGTTCCTGGCCCCGGGAGCGAGGCGGTGGATAAACATAGACGGTAAAACCATGGACATCACGGTGAAGGGGCTGAGACACCCCCACCGCTACGTGCTGGACGCGGCGCAGACCCACATTTACATGCTCATGAAGAAGGTGGGTGGGTCTGTGCCAGGGAGGTGCAGTACCTGGCAGGTTCTTCACATAGGAGGATAAGGGAGGTGACGCGAGGGCGTGGCTTTGCTGGTGGTGGGATGCAGAATTGGACTTTGGGCTGAGCCCACCGGCGGTGGGGGACCCCCGTGGAGGACTCAGGGGTCCTCACTCTGCAGTAGCAGCGCTGAAGGTAGAATTTACACGTTAGCCATGGCAGTTTCGGGAGTCATTTGTTGGAGACTTCCTGCTGTAGCGTGACACTTTGCTCCCCAGGAGAGCCCCAAGGGAGGCTTGGCTCCTCCAGAGCCTGGGCCTTCCCCAGGGTCTCACTAGAGACAGTGGTGGGCAGCCAGCTCCTGGTGTGACAGTCTAGAGTCAGCTCCTGGTCTGTGCTGTGGCTGGTGACGGTTCTCACCACCCTGGGCAAATAGAACACAAGGAAGAGACAAATTCGGGGTGATTGTAGTTCCTGAGATAATTTCGATAGCCTTCTGGATTAGTGAAATGTGAACACAGTAGGGTTTTCCAAGGAACTGTTTAAAATAAAGGGAACCTGAGAGATCAGCCGGAGTCAGGCCTGGAGAATTGTACACTTTGGTCCATCCTTGGGGCTGGGTGGGGGGACTGTTGGTGCAGGAAGTCCCACACAGCCTTCCCCAGAACCGTCCAGAAGCCCCACCAGGCTTGCCCGAAGCTTGTTTCCCCTTACAGCAATTATTCCTTTCACGGGGAAGTGCCTGTTTCTTGTTATGTGGAAAAGATTGATGCGAATGGTAAATGTTCCTTTTCCTTATTTACGTTTTCTTCTAGTTAGTCTTTGATTGTGCTGTGAGGGAATACATTTATGTTTAAAACAGGTAACTGAGGCTGGAGCGGTGGCTCAGCGGTTACGGCGCTTGCCCAGCATGCGCAAGAACACGGGTTCAAACCCCAGCACCCACGTACACAACTAAGTGTCAGAGCAACGAAAGCCTCGTGAAAAACTCAGTAAAAATTGATTCTGTCTGTCTCGCTCTCACTCTCACTGTCCTTCTCTCTTCAAAAAAAAAAAAAAAAAAAAATATATATATATATATAAAAAACAGGTAACCGTGTGGAATTTTCAGCAAGCAACACCGGCCATCTCTCATCATTTTTTCCACGGGGGGTGATGGTGGTGGTGGTGGTTGGTTCTCTGTGTTTTCCTTTCTAGAAGATTCACAGCCTGGTTTCTTAAAAAATAGTCCTCCTTGGGAACTGGAGCGGGGGCTCTGCAGTTACAGTGCTTGCCTGGCATGCACGAGTATGCGGGTTCAAACCCCAGCACCACATATGCAACACAAGCCACGTGAAAAACTCAGTAAAAATTGATCCCTTCTGTCTGTCTGTCTCTCTCTCTCACTGTCCTTCTCTCTCTCAAAAAAAAAAAAAAAATAGTCCTCCTTCACGTTCTTTACAATGCGTCAATTCTTAAACTTGTGGTTCCCATAAGTCTTTTAAGCCTGGCAGGAGATGCCTGGAGAGGCCAGCTACCAGCCGGGAAGGAACAGGGTCGCGGGAAATGAGCGAGGAGTGCTTGTTGGTCTCCGTGTCCTCACAGGCTGTGACACGACTCAACAGCTCCATTGTCTCTGTTCTCAGAACTGTTTCGGCCACCACTTAGTCTTAGAATAGCGCCTTTTCAGCAGATCTCCACCCCCGGGAGGCTGCAGTGGGCTTTGTCCCATTTTTTTTTTTTTTTAAATAGCTGGAGCTTTCAGCTGGCTTGGAAGTACCAGAAGTTCACGAAGCAATGTCCCTGAACCTGCCTGGGGCTCCAGGATATGTCCTCGAAGAGGAATCAAGTCTTGGACCTTTTCCCCCCATGTGTTCTCTGCCCAAAATACAGGGCAGAAGGGGACGCTGCAGGGCTTGGAAGTGGGCTTCAGACCTTGGCTGTTAATTCTTTTCTTTTCGTTCTTTCTTTTTTTCTTTTTATTTTCTTTTTTAGAGAGAGGGACAGTGAGAGAGAGAAAGAGAGAAACAAATTTTATTTAGCTTTTCATGTGTCTTTTGTTGCCCTGAGACTTCGTTGTGTGCGTGGTGCTGGGGTTTGAACCCGTGTACTCGCGCATGCTGGGTAAGCACCGTAACCACCGAGCCACCGCTTTAGCCCCTGCTTGTTTTCTTTTAAGAAGTGTTGGGTGGGGGTAACAAATACAACCTCATTCCTTACCTGGGGAATGCAAATTAAAACCCTAACAAGCTAACCCCATTCACCCACCAGAACAGCTTAAATTTAAATGATGCTACCATGTGTTGATAAGAATATGAAGCAGGGGCTGGAGCGGTGGCTCAGTGGTTACGGTGCTTGCCTGGCATGCGCAAGCATGTGAGTTCGAACCCCAGCACCACGTCAACGAAGCGTTGGAGCAACGAAGGCCACATGAAAAACGAAATAATTGATTCTGTTGATTCTGTCTCCCTCTCTCTCTCTCTCACTCTCACTATCCCTCTCTCTCTCTCTCTTTTTTTTAAAGAACGAGAGGACAGAGAGAGAAAGAGAGAAGCAATTTTTTAAATTTAGTTTTTCATATGACTTCCGTTCCTCCAACACTTAGCTGTGCACGTGGGTGCTGGGGTTCAAACTCGCATAGTTGCGCATGCCAGGCAAGCGCCGTAACCGCTGAGCCACCACTCCAGCTCCTGTCCCTCTCTCTTAAGAAGAAAAAAAAAGTGTTGGGTGGGAGAGGTCGGTGTCCTTTGTCCCTTGCTGGTTTCACAACATGGCCAAAGCTCCAACGAAGATTCTAGTGTGCGGAGTGTTTGATTGGGTAGGACTGGGTGAGCCCGAACTGTGCATTTCTAAGAGGTTCTCGGGTGAAATCTCTGCTACTGGTCTGGGGTCCACACATGGGGGTGGCTGCCCTCCACACCTCCCTGAAGACCTTGCATTCACGGAGATGAATTCTCTTAGCTTCACCATTCTGCAGGAAGGGAGGGCTTGAACCTGGCACGCTTTGGTGCGTTCAATTCCCTCTCTCAATCGCTGTTTTTCTCTTGTTCCCACTAGGATTCTTACGCTCGCTATTTAAAATCTCCAATCTATAAGGAGATGCTGGCCAAAGCTATCGAACCTCAGGAAACCACCAAGAGAAGGTAAGTGGCTCTGTCTGTCCTTGCTGGCTGCCTGCTGTTCAGCTTCCAGGGGGCAGGGGGCTCTTTCAGCCAAGTGGCCGCCATGGAGATATTTGCTGACGAAGATAGCAGGGTCTGGAAAGTGTGGCTCAGGCAACAGGCACCCCATTTGCCTCATCACGCTGAAACCACTCTAGCAAGACCTTCTTAGTAACTACCTCCAGAAGTTTTGTTTTCCTAATGCTGGAACGAAAAGGTTCTGATGGTCACATCCATGATTAATTACCCTGATCACCAATGAAAGCATCTCATTGATTTTTATTTTTTAAATTGTTACCCTTCTCCATCTTCAGACTGACAAATTCATTAGGCACAGTCTTGTGTCTGCAGTGTTGGAAGATCTTAGAGAACAGAAAATTGCACCCAAGACAAAACACCAGGTTGTTAGGGAAAAGGAGCAGTGACACCCCAAGTATTCCTGTGGCCTCCAGGGATTTTATATATATATTTTAAAGAGAGAGGGACAGCGAGAGAGAGAGAAAGAGAGAATAAATTTTATTTAGTTTTTCATGTGGCTTTCGTTGCTCCAATACTTTGTTGTGTACGTGGTGCTGGGGTTTGAACTCATGTCCTCACGCATGCCAGGCAAGCGCCGTAACCAGCTGAGCCACCACTCCAGCCCCTCCAGGGATTACTTTTTAGAAGTCCATTCTCATTTTCCTTCTTGGAAATGTGGCTCATTTTATCTTGAACAGCCATCAGGACATTGGATGACAATATTTTAGGGGCAGATTGAACTCTTTATTTGGAAAAAAAAATACAAGGATTGAAGATTCAAAAGAGTAAACAAATGACAACTTGAACAAAGTCATGAGACCTTGGCTAAGGGTTTCAAAACATTGCCAGCCACGTGTCCTGCCCGCCCTGGTTGGCAAATCCTCCTGTCGGTTCAGCTCACCCCGGCTCTTTTCCAGCTCTTCAGTTAATTCAAAAGGGAGGGTTGCTGGACCAGAGTCTTCGTCAAAGGAGCTTAAGAAAAACACCCCAACTTGGTTTCATTCTTGAGGATAAGGGCCCTGTTGTGACCAGGAGGTAAAGAAGGGCTTTGTGGTGCTGTTCTAGTTTTATGAAGTAAGGAAGGGAGTTCAGAGTCCCTGGGGACTTGAAAGCTTCTCCTTTAAACCACAAGAAAGAGCCGCAGTAGCTCCAGAAGTTCTGCCAGAAAGCAGTGGTGTGTGTGTGTGTGATACTTCTCTCTCCAAATATTTTATAAGTTGAGGCACGTAAGAGAATTCAGCTGGGATCCTTCCCCAGCACAGCTGGGGCTTTGAGTGCCTGGGTCAGCACTTGGCCTTGGCACCAGGTACTGCGGTCTGGGGATGCTGTCGTCACTGTTTTAAGTGAGACCCACCTGTGAATGCTTTTGAACCCTGTGACGCTCAGCTTCCCCCACCCCCGCGGTGGTGTGAATTTGTTCTGTGACTTGTAGGCATAAGACACTGTTTTCAAACTCACTCTTTCCAGGCCAAGGTGAACCTAAGCTCCAAGCCTTCCTCCTGGAAGTGCCTGGTGTCAGGCACTGTTTCCTGGTGGGGAAGCAGTCCACCTCCGTGGGGCAGAGGCAAAAGTACCTGCAGCTTCTGCAGTCCCAAGTCCCCCGTGTGGCCGCCAGAGGCTGTGTCTCATCTGCTCAGCCTCCTCTGCATCACAGGGACACCTAGACCCTTGTTTTGCTCCTAAGGACATGGTGGAGAGTTTAGTTCCAGGAATCTTTTTGGCTTCTAAGAAGTTTCTGATTCATCCTTTTTTTTTTTTTAAGAGACAGGGACAGTGAAAGAGAAAGAGAGAATCAGTTTTATTTAGTTTTTCATGTGGCTGTTGTTGCTCTGACTTTGATGTGTACGCGGTGCTGGGGTTCAAACCCATGCCCTTGCGCATGCCAGGCAAGTGCCATAACCACTGAGCCACCGCTCCAGCCCCTAATTCATCCTGAGATACTGTGCATGAGCGGGGCACCACCCGCCCACCACCCCCTTCTGGGCCTGTCCTCTTTCTCAGCCCTCTTGGACAATCCACTCTTTTCTTCCTTCTCAGAGTCTTGAATTAAAAAAAAAAATGCCCCAACTCTCTCTAAACTGAAACCCTGGGGGTTCCGTGACTCAAGCCCACCTTGCTTCCTTTTTCATGAAGATCTTACGGATGCTAAGATAACAGGTTGACTTGTAAATGTGGTAGAAGGTGTGTTTGTCCTTTCCGCCATCCAGAGTCTTCCTTGTGTCCTACCTACCTAACATCTGACAGCAGTGTTGCCCTGGCCTCCAAGGAGGAGAGAAGAGCTAAGGTTGGCCATGGCTCAGAGGATCCTATTTAAGCTTCACTGGGAAAACAAAGACACAAATCCAGAGTCTGGCCTTCCACCCCAACTCCCACTGAGCAAGCCGAGCGATTTTCCATCAACCACCCATCTGTCCTTCCTTTCAGCTCCAGCCTCCCATTCATGCGGCGACACCTGCGCGCCAGCCCGAGCCCGGTCATCCTGAGACAGCTGGAGGAAGAAGCCAAAGCCCGAGAAGCAGCCAACACAGTGGACATCACCCAGGTCATGAGCAGGCTGGACCGCAGGAGCCTACTCAGGAAGGACCTGCCTCCTCAATAAACCCGTGATTCCCGGGGTGGGGGCATGCTCTTGGGAGAGTCAAGCAAAGAGAGGTAGGGTCAGAGTCTAGAAGATTCTGCTCCTGGCATGTGGTCAACAGGCTTGTCCCAGATTCTCCTAACTTCCTTCAAGGTGGACTTCCTAATACTAGAGAGGAAGGATCAGAGTCTAGAAGATTCTGATCCTGGCATGTGGTCAACAGGCTTGTCCCAGATTCTCCTAACTTCCTTCAAGGTGGACTTCCTAATATTAGAGAGGAAGGATCAGAGTCTAGAAGATTCTGCTCCTGGCATGTGGTCAACAGGCTTATCCCAGATTCTCCTAACTTCCTTCAAGGTGGACTTCCTAATACTAGAGAGGTAGGGTCAGATTCTAGAAGATTCTGCTCCTGGCATGTGGTCAACAGGCTTGTCCCAGCTTCTCCTAATTTCCTTCAAGGTGGACTTCCTAATACTAGAGAGGTAGGGTCAGAGTCTAGAAGATTCTGCTCCTGGCATGTGGTCAACAGGTTTGTCCCAGATTCTTCTAATTTCCTTCAAGGTGGACTTCCTAATACTAGAGTCCTGGAGCTTTTTCTACTCTAGCTCACCAAGGGACAGGGTCATCATTGGGGAGGGAGTCACCCTTCCAGTCGCTGCCTATCTGACCTTAGGCAGTTCTTGCAGTGAGAACTGGCCGCTTAGAGTACCACCAGCAGCTTTGGAAAATGAAAGAGAAGGCTTCTTCCTACCCCCAGCGTATAATTCTTTAAGTTCCTCTTCCTATCCCCTCATTTGGACTCTGCTTCTAAAGCAGTTTGAGATCTCACGGGAGTGGGGTAGGGAAGTGGGGGTGGGGAGAGTGGCACTGTCTCCTGTGGAAGCACATCTCTTGGCTTCTCTGTTACACCTGCCTGCAAGAAGCGTGCTAGGACCCTGCTGTTGAGCTTGACGCTTGAGGGTCAGCGGGCTCTCTTACTCCTGTCTCCCCATCCTCTTGTGGCTCAGCAGCTTGTAGGAAGGAAGGACTCAGGCAGCACAAAGGTGAAATGGCCGGCTGAGGAGCGTCTTTTCAGCTAAGAACAAAGGACCTGGTGTCTTCCTTCAAGGGCAGATGGAGGGTGGACATCCATGACATTTGCAAGATAAGTTAGAATCACGTAGAATACTTTCAGGATATTTCTAGGTGTTGCTGCTTCTCCTCTGTAGCTCTAAACTAGGCGAGTTCTGCAGTTGGAGTTCAGGGTAAGATAGATCAGCCCTGACCTGGTGAGCTTCAGCAGGTCATTCTTGAAATATATGAGAAGTGAGAATGAAGAAGTGAGCGAGAGACCAGCCACGAAGCGGCAGCACTCACTTGTTCAAAACGTTTATTAAGCATCTGCTGTGTGCACGGGGAGATTGTAGTCCAAGACTGGCGGAAAGCAATTAAACTCTCAGGTGGCTCTCGCTGTGTAACAGCCAATCAGAAACCTGGAGTGGCTTGCAAAAATGCGCTTATTGTTTCTGCACACGGGCCATCTCTGTGGCACTGTTGGTCTCAGATGGGTTCGCCTGCGTGTCTGGCAGTTGCTCCGCAGTGGTCTAGGCTGGGTTTAGTGGAACGCGTCTGCTCGGTCTCGCTGCTCTCTCATCTTCCAACAGCCTGGCCTAGGAATGAGTCCGCGGTGGTGGCAGAGTTGCGAGGGAGCTACTAGAAATACTGAAGGCTTCACATGGTCCCCTCCATCTCATTTTATTAGCCAAAGCAAGTCACAGAGCTAGCCTCGATTTAAGGGCTGGGGAAATTTTACTTTAGTAAAAAACAAACAAACAAACAAAGAACAACAAAAGCCCCAAAAGATCAAAGTCTCATGGCATAGCAAAAGACATGGATATACGAAAGTGTCGAGATTTGGGGTTGCCATTGTAATCAATAGCACAGACATATGATGAAACGTGTTCTAACGGAAATGGAAAGGGTGTCGTGAGGGGGATGTGAGCATATTGTGCCTCTTTGAAGCAATGTCAGAGAAGCAGAATGTGGGCCAAGCAGGGAGAACATCCCAGGAAGAGGGGACTTTGTGGGCCAAGTCCCAGACAGCGAAATGGGTCAGATGAACTGAAATGCCAAGTGAGTGGAGCCCGGTGGGGGAGGAAATCATACAAAACAAGTGGGAGAGGGGGGCAGGCCAGGTCCTGAAGATCATCCAGGCCAGCGTAAGGGGCTTGTGGCCACTGGCCCCCCATACACCTCCTGATTTCACTAGTCACAGATTAGTGCACACCCTTAAACAGCACCGAGAGGTATGCTTTGTTCATCTCTCTTGTGAAAAATGTTGGAGTCCCCGAGCTCTGGAGGGTACCTCCAGAAGAAATTTCAGGTAATGAATCATGAGAAACTGAGTGGCGTGAAGGGAGGACCATGTTTGTCTCACCCACCACTTGAAACCTAGTGTCTAAGACCTAACAGGTTCTGCCCAACAGGTGTTACGTGGATGGATGGATAGGTGAATGGATGAATGAGTGGATGGATGGATGGACAGATGAGTGAGTAGATGGATGGATGGATAGATGAGTGAGTGGATGGATGGATAGATGGATGGATAGGTGAATGGTAGATGGACGGGTAGGTGGATGGATGCATGAATAGGTGAATGGATGGATGGATGGGTGGGTAGATGGATGGATAGATGAATGAGTGGATGGATGGATAGATGGATGGATAGGTGAATGGTAGATGGACGGGTAGGTGGATGGATGCATGAATAGGTGAATGGATGGATGGTTGGATGGATGGATGGGTGGGTAGATGGATGGATAGATGAATGAGTGGATGGATGCATGGGTGGGTGGATGGATCTGTGGATAGGTGAATGGATGGATGGGTGGGTGGATGGATACATGGATAGGTTAATAGATGGATGGGTGGGTGGATAGTTAGGTGGATGGATGGATGGGTGGGTAGATGGATGGATAGATGAGTGAGTGGATGGATGGATAGATGGATGGATAGGTGAATGGATGGATGGATGAGTGGATGGATGGATAAGTTGATATATGGATAGGTTGATGGATGTGTGGATGGATGGATGGATGCATGGGTGGATGTATGAATGGGTGGATATGGATGGTTGGATAGGTGGATGGTTAGGAAAAGGCTTGGATTTGGAGAAAACCTTCTAGGCCCTGGTCCTTCTGGGTCTAACACTAGCCATGTGGTCTTTTTTTATTTATTTATTTGTTTTTACGAGAGCAGGACAGTGTGTGTGTGAGGGAGAATCAATTTTATTTAGTTTTCCTTGTGACTTTTATTGCTTCAACACTTTGTTGTGCACATGGTGCTGGGGTTTGAACCTGCATCCTTGGGCATGCCAGGCAAACGCTGTAACCACTGAGGCACTGCCACCCCTAAGCATATGCTCTTGAGCAAATCACTGAAACTCTCTGATCCTCATTCGTAAAATGAGGATTTGGTATAAGACTTATGCTCAAAACAGACTTTGTGAATTCCTAAGGGACACCGTGACGAGGGCACCACTTTTACTTAGAGATTTGGAATAGGAGGAAAGTCAGGTAACTTTTTTAAAACTTGCATTAAAATAATCATGAATATATTATGAAATAGAATGCAAAATGTGCATGAATTTTTTAGGATAAAATTTGGGACATCAAAGACATTTCCTGCTGGGCTGGGGCAGGTTCAGGCTCTGTCCTGAGAGGCGGGGGGAGTCTGTTTACCCAGTTCTCCTGCTATTTGGCCTACTTTAGAGGAGAAGTTTGGGAAGCACGAAACCAGAGGATATCTGCTGTCCTTTCTAGTTACTCCAGGTGAGCTGAATCACACACCTGGCAAAATGGTGGTCAGGGCGGCGGAGACATCAAATGCAGCATGAATTCTTCAGAGTGCCAGCTGCGCTCCGTTCGTCTTTGGCTCACCTACCCACCATCCTACCCCCATGCTGTGCATCATGCCTCTCATTCTCCAACAGATTGCTCTGTGCTCCGTGTCAGGCACATGCTAGATTCTCCCCACATATCAACAGAGTCCTACACCATGTCTGACGCATAGGGTCCCTCAACCAATGAGAGACACAGGCATGCAGGCAAAGTAGGTAACCATTCTTTTTATTTTTTAAAGAGAGAATCAACTTTATTTCGTTTTTCATGTGGCTTTTGTTGCTCCAGCACTTCATTATGTGTGTGGTGCTGCGGTTTGAACCCGCATCCTCATGCATGCCAGGCGAGCGATCATTCCTTATGAATAATGAACGAATGAACAAAGGTCTCATTATTTGTGAAGAAAGGTACAGGATCCTGGATAGCAGCGCTTACGTTCCGCAAATGTATACGGAAGACAACTTTTCATAAGACTCAGGGAAGGGTGCTAAAGGTAACTACAGGGATGGATAGGGTGGTCTCTGCCCTTAAGGGGCTGACGGAGGTGCACAGAGGCGAGGCAGTGTGTGATTGGGGCTGGGTGGTGTTAAACACTGCAGAGGGGCCCGGAGCTGGGGGAGAACTGCCTGGCTTGGGAGATCAAGGGCAGCTCCGTGGAGGACAGGTGTCTTTGGTAGGTGGAGCATAGGCAGGGCTTTCGCTGACCTAGACACAGCTTGTGGGATTAGGAAAAGGTGCCGCTGCAGGTAGACATAGCCCCATGGCCAGGTGCCCCTGAGCAGAGGCCACAGCCTGTATAACTCGAATGTGGCCCAGAGCACAGTGTCCATGAAGCAAGCCTGGAAGACCAGGTTGAAGTCACATCATGGAAGGTCACCAGCTGGAATGTGTACTCCTCTCTGTGGCTTGTGAGCTGGCTGGGAAGGGCCTTGAGACTTGAGCTGGGCTTTGGAAAGTGGGCCCTGGAAGCCTTGTGGTCCCTGGGAACCAGTGCCCATTGCCCCCGTCTGGTTCACACCTCTCCTCTGGCTCTCCTTGCATGCCACCTGTGCCTCTGCGTACACTGTATTGAAGCAATGGCTTACGGGTGTTTCCTCCCACCTCCCCACTGGGCTGCGGAAGTCCTGAAAAGCAGAGACCATGTCTTGGGTTTTGTGTCTTGGGTTAGACAGTGTGGGCATGCAGGTGGCACCAGATGTGGTTGATGAGCTTCAGCCAACTGGAAGGTGAGGACCAAGGAGAGGAGATGGACTCAGAAGCTGTCACTCTGGTCTCCAGCAAGGGTAAGGCCTGGATTAGGAGTGTGGTGGGTTCAGAGAGAAGGGGAAACATGCCAGGGGAAGAAGGAATAGGAGCCAATCAAAAGCTAGATGATGTGGGAGAAGGAATTGAAAATCCACACTTTGTTCAAAGGTAGAAGTGACATTAAGAGCAATGTAGTGCTGGGCACAGTGGTGCATGCTTGTAATTCGAGAGACTTGGGAGGCTGAGGAAGGAGGATCTGCAAATTTGAGGCCAGCCTCAGCAAACATAGCAAGACCCTAAGCAAGATCCTGTCTCTAAAAAATAAAATAAAAATAAAAATAAAAAGGGCCGGGGGTCCGGGGATGTGGCTCACTGGTCAAGTGCCCCTGGGTTCAATCCCTGGCACCAAAAAAATAAAAATGTAGGCCATGTAAAGAGGGTTGGATTTTGTGTAGTGGTTAGGGAATGAACCAGGAAGGTTTGGAGTGAAAGTGATGAATCCTATCTGGAGCCACTGAAGAAACTAGATCTCTAAGAGTAAATGGAATTTTTCAGGCAAAAGGCAGAGAACTGTGGTTAATAATTATAGTCTCCCTCCTTCCACAAAGTATGTGAGGCAACTTACAATATTATAATAACATTACCATGGAACTTCTAAAAAGATGGGTATAAAACCAATTTTAGTAAGGAAGATTGCGGCTGGGCGTGGTGGCACACTCCTGTGATGGCAGTGGCTTGGGAGGCTGAGGCAGGAGGATTACAAGTTCAAAGCCAGCCTCAGCAACTTAGTGAGGCCCTAGGCAACAAGTGAGATCCTGTCTCATAATAAAAAAGAAAAAGGGTTGAAGATGTGGCTCAGTGGTTGAGCGTCCTTGGGGTTCAATTCCCTGTACAAAAAAAAGAAAAAAAGAAAAAAGAAAAAGAAGAAGAAGGAAAGAAAGAAAGAAAAAGAAAAGAAAAAGTAGGATTGGGCACAGTGTACCTTGGATGATTAGATGACTGAGTTATCACAACTGAACATTACGTTTTTTCAGACATTAAGTACGGTCCCGAGGTTTCTCACAACTACCAAACGGAGAGACAGATTGGTTTTAGAATGCTGTCATGTCATGGATTGACACATTCAAGTCCTTCTTGACCTAGGTCCTCCCCTTGCCCCCAGGTCCTAATAGGAAGTTGAAAATGTACTCATGGAAAGAGAGGCTTCTAAGCCACTCCTGATTTAATCATGAGGGATGTGGGACTGCCTGAAACAGTCAAGTTTAACTTTGTCAAACTTATAATTCGGTGGAGAGAGGCAGACGGTAGATGACGGTGCTCTGAAGGAAAAGAGCTGGGCTAGTAATTCTGAATTAGGAGAAGGGAGTACTTTATTAGAGATGTGTGAGCAGACAAGAGTTCAAGAGGAGAGAGTGGACAAGAAGAGAAAAGCTGGCTAAGACAGCAGCTTGGAGGAGGCCACATTTTAAAGGTACAATAGAATAAAGAGTTAAGAATATTTGGGCAAAGAGGCTTCACACCCGTAATCCCAGCAACTTGGGGAGGCTGAGGCCAGAGGATTGCAAGTTTGAGGCCAGCCTCACAACTTAGTGAAGCTCTAAGAAACTTAGCAAGACCCTGTCTCTAAATAAATAAATGAAAAGGGTTTGGGATGTGGTTCAGTGGTAAAATCCCCCAGGGTTCATTCCCCAGTAATCCCCCCCAAAATGTTAAGAATGGAGTGGAGAAGTGTTGGAAAGCATCCTGCAGAAGAGGAGGGGACACAGTGGAATTGTTGGGCAGGGACAGTTGGTCCTCATTAACCAGTTTCTGCGAGTCCTTCCACTTCCCAGCCTCCTCTGAGCTGGGTGGGGTCATGTGATCTGATCTGGCCAATGGGCTGAGCTTAGGCCAGCAGCCTGGAGTCCACCTGCTGGGGACTTGGCGACCACATCCTCTTGCACCTAGCACAGAGGGAGCTGGAGGTCTCCTACCCAAGCTGGTCTCTGTTTGCAAAGAAATATAAAGAGTCGTCCATTAGAAGAGGTGCCTGGCGTTTGGAGCTCCCACAGCCTGGCCCTTCCTGCCCTCAGCCGGGGAGTTGGGTGTGTTGAAGACTGGAACGAGGCTGCTGGAAATCACCAGGGACATTTGAGGGAGTGATTTTGGTGGAATGGTAAGAACAAAACTCAGATTTGGGGGGGTGTTGGAGGAGCAGAGGGTAGGTGGTGAGTGTAGATTATTTTTCAAGAAGTTTGGGGTGAAGGTGAGGGGTGCAGTGTCAGCTAGACCTTGGAGAACGGAGGAAGCATTTTTAAAGGACACTACACTGCCAAGTGGGTGTGTTTACCAGTTGAGGGTGGGTCCTGGGAGAGAGAGGCAGGTAGGATGATTGATAAGGGTCTTGGAGATGCCTGGCCTCGGAGAGGAAGAGGTCACTCTCTGATGTTGCAGAAGGAGAGAATTTGGAGTGGAAAAGAGGGAAGCCGAGTGTCTACTTGTTTAAGGTGAGATCAGTTTTCATGATTTTTTTTTTTAAAGAAAAAGAGAGACTGTGTGTGTGAGAGAGAATTAATTTTATTTAGTTTTCATGTGGCTTTTGTTGCTCTGACACTTAGTTGTGTATGTGGTGCTGGGGTTTGAACCCGCATCCTTGTGCCTGCCAGGCAAGCACTGTAACTCCTGAGCCACCGCTCCATCCCCAATTGTCATGATTAAATAGAATTTGCAGCATTTGGTGTGAGCATGGCTGGGATTGGGCAATGGGAAGGTTTTAACAGTCCCTGGGGAACAGTGATGATGTGACTGACATCCAGCCAGATAGATGGGAGCAGAAAGGTTGTCACACTAGGAGACAGAAGCAGTGTCGCTGTGTTTATCCAGGGCCTTCTGTATGTGAGCAGGAGAGCTAGTGAGTGCGTGATGTTCCACAATACTCTCTGACCAGCCAGCTTGCATTTGAGGGAAACTTGGAATTCTCAGAACGCTGTCAGTGGGAAATGCTGGGGAACTTCCACCGTCATGAGAGAAGGGTCAGCTTCAGAGAGCATCAGCTACTTTCAGTGCTCCCAGTGAGCCTGGCGTCCTACGCAGGATTGCTCCTAACATGTCACTGAATGAACAGCTCTCTGTACAGTGTTCTTGTATTTCCATTCTCGAAGTCAGATGATGTAAGAAGAGTTATTTCTAAAGCCAGTGAATGCAGACTGAGGAGTCAGGCAGACCTGGTTTTGGTGTTCACTGGCTGCGTGACTTTGACCTTCAACTTACCTGCAGTGATAATTTCTCTTACAGCATCTGGCTCAAAGTGGGTGCTGAGAAGTCTCTATCTCCTTCCATCTCTCCCTTTCTCTCTCTCTTTCCTGCTTGCTCTCTTGCCTCCTGTAGACTGCCGAGACTGGGATCTAGAGTTCTAGCTTCTGTAGTTAGAAGGGCCAGGCTTTTGTCAACATTCAACATTCAATAAAGGCATCTCAGCATCTTGCCAGGTGCTGGAGAGAGGGAGAGAGAGAGAGAGTGAGACAGAGACAGACACTTGGGGTAGGTGGGGGGACTCTGACCCTTGGGACTCTTACATTTAACAGTAAAGACAATTGAACAAGAGTGTTGCATTATAGGGAAGCCCCATAATGCTTTGGGAGGGCAGAGTAGAGACCACTGCCTTGGCAGGGTGTGAAGACTGCTTGATGAGAGAGGCTCTGTGGCGGGTGGTTGGTGTCCGTGATGAAGACCAGTGTCCACCCTGGACCATCCGTTCTAGAAAGCTCTGTACAGCTCTTAGGGATGCAGGACTTTATGCGTTTGTGTGGTTTCACTGTAGCTCAACTCCAGGGATCAGCTCTTTCCCACTCTTATCTCCTGCCTCCTCCCCTACTTAAGAGCCCACCAGTGTTCTGCTCTCTGATCATGGAATCAACCAGGAAATTCTCAGGTTTGATAGCGTGGGCCACAGGTCCCTACCCAGTTCTGAGGTTTTTATGGGAGCGTCCTCACTGATGCCACAGCTCTAGCAGGTGACAGCTCTCTGCTTTGTTACCGCGAGTCCCCCAAATAGTGGCTCCAAGAGGCCCATTTGGATCTCAGATGGCATCAAAAATAGTATTTATGTGGAGAGTATTCCTGACACATTTACATCATGTGATAGCACCTAAGTGCCATGTACCTTGGCATCACCTTAATTCCTCGATGTCATGGTTTAACCGGGTAACAAGCCTCTTTACCCATGCAGTGTACGTCTTAAGCTGGAATATAAGTGATTCTGTCAGGTACCAGAATTCTTTTTGTAGAATTCCATTTTCCAGCTTGACTTTTAGGGAAAAGACTGTTTTCATTATGAATATTAAGTAAAAATACAAGGGCCAGGGACAACTAA
>PVKS010025718.1:11790-29559 GCA_004027875.1 Aplodontia rufa | reverse complement strand
GCTCTTCCGATCTCAACCTTACAAGATTTTAACAAAATAATATAAAATGTGTATATATTCTGGATATTGCATTTATCCCCAGGAGTGCCCCCCCAATTACCCTCCCTTATCCCTCCCTTCCCCTTCCCACTGTAACTCTAAAAAAAGTATTAGATTGTAAAGCATTACATTTTATCTGGATTTAACTCATGCTAATTTAGTTAATCTTTCTCTAAAGTGCCTTTTTATATTTTTATACTTTCCTCTTGAAATCTTAACTTTATTCCTAAATCAGAGAGAGGAACAGATAGCACTCACTTACTTATGTAAGTGATTATTTGATCATTAATATTAAAGTTGGCTAAGCTAATAGTAACCTCAACATGGGTGAAATTTACATGAGCAGGGGGAACCATGGCTATGATGCTGGGGGGTGAAGGGAGCGGGGCAGGGAGGAGAGGAAGGGATTGGGGGGATATCAAGGCAGCTGGAAGGAGGGAGTAGGGGGGTTATCAATCCAGTTGGGAATCCTCAACTTCTATGAGAAACCCAACTAACATGGGAGTAAAGGAGGACAAACGTGGGAACAGGCGGAACTCAAAGGGGGGAGATCATGAACTGGCATCAGCCTTGGCTTGCTTTATCAATATCCATGTGTTCATGAATGTGTAACAGTGACTTCCTCCATTATGTAAAACTATGTTAAATGAATGAAATAAATATATTAATTGCCAAGAAAAAAAAAAAGAACTCTGAGAGGTTGAAATACAATTATTGAAATTAAACTAATGAAATAAGTAAGGTGAAGTGTCTAAAAGGGAATCCTTTTACACCAATGGTGAAACTGTAGCTTAGTATTGTCATTACGGAAAACAGTACGGCAGTTATTCAGAACACTAAAGCTGGAACTATCATATGACTCAGCAAACTCATTTCTGCGGATACATCCAAAAGAATTGAAATCAGCATGTCAAAGGGATATCTGCAGTCCCAGGTTCACTGCAATACTATTCATAACAGGGCTGAAGCAGTGGCTTGGCAGTTATGGTGCTTGCCTGGCAAGCAAGGTACAAAAAGAAGAACATGAGCTTACTTATAAATGGAGTACAACAAAGTGGGACTTATATTTAAACAGAGTATAATGGTGGTTAATGGGGGCAGGGTGTATGGGAGATGTTAGTCAAGTGACATACAAATCCAGTTGGATAGAAATAATAAGTTCAAGAAATCTATTGTACATTATTGGTGACTACGGTTAATTTTTAAAAATGTATATTTGAAAATCACTAAGAGTTTTAAAATGCTCTCACCATAAAAAAAAAAAGTGTGAGGTAACACATATGTTAAATAACTTTAGTCATTCCATAGTGTATATGTATATCAAAACATCAAGTTGTATACCATAAATACAAACAACTTCTACTTGCCAATTAAAATAAGTAAATTTTTTAAAATAAAAAACTGAGGCAAATAAAACAACTTTCTGCAACTTCCTTTGAAATGAATGGTAAGATGGATTTATGGATGGATAGAGGGCTAGATCTTAAAATGTGAGAAAATGAAACAAAGTAGTAATTATAGAAATAAATGGCAGTCATGCACATAACTATTTCAATTTTTCTTTACTTTTGAAATTTTTATGACAAACTGTTGGGGGGAACTTACCAAATGAATTCCGTGTCATGTTAGACACCACTGTCATTGTTGCTGCCATCAACCTCATAGAACAATAGCAATGGCTAACACATCATTCTGAAATTGTGTCAAGGACTTTAAAATAGTATTTTACATATATTAACCAGTTTGATTTGTCTCTCTGTATCATAATCCTGGCACTTAGCATTATCCTGTCTTACAGATGATGAAACTAAGTCAGGGCAGACAGATAGCTTGTCTGTGGCCATACAGCTAGAGAGCTAGTACATAAGAGGTAGGAGCTGAGATCTGAACCTATATAACCTGACCCTGGTTTTTTTTTTTTTCTTTCCTTAATCATATGCTACATGAAAAAAAAAAAAAACGGTTATAAAACTCAGAAGTAGATATATGGGCAAAAAATTTAATCAACTCAGAAGTCAACTGGATTAAAGCCCCAAAATGTAAAAGAGTTGAAAATTTTGAAATAGAGTTTAAGAGATGGAGAAGGCAGAATGAGAAGTTTCAATGTACAGAAAATAAAATTCTAGATGAACACAGAACAAATGTAGGAAAAGAATTCTTTAAATCAGAAATGGAAGAGAATTTTCTGAAATTGAAGAAAGGCGTGTAAATAAAGTTTCAAGTTCACTAAATCCTTAGCATGCTAAATTTGAAAAGGGGAAAAAATTTACAAAAAGGCACAGTATAATAAAATAACAGAACCACAAAAAGAAATCTTAAAAACATCCAAAAACAATAGACTACTTATGAAGAAAGAAACAATTTAACTGACTGAAGATTTTACAACAATAATAAAAACCTTAAGAGATAATAGAAAAATATCTTTGAAGTTCTAAAAGAAAATAACTATCAACTTAGAATTCTATACCTATCAAAAATATCAAAAGGAAAGTACAAATAAAGACAAACAACCAGAAAGTTTCCAATTTTAAATAATCACTGTGCAAAACTGCTGAAAGATCTACTACAGAGAGGAATAAAATTTAGAAATAGGAATTGAGGTCTGTGGGTGTGTAGTCTTTCTGTAGCTTTCCAGAGTGGAGCTCCTGCAAGAGACCCTAGGCAAGTCAGAGACAGAGTAGTTCCCAGACAGGCTAATTTCAACTGTTTTTTCAGTTTCCATCCCACGATACTTCCTCTCCATTTCATTCATGCAAGAAAAGAATCTGTACTTCTGCTAAGACTTATGCCACTCCCTCTGCTTCCCCTTTCATAGATCCCTCCCTGCTACTAATGACATTTCTTCTCCCCACGTATAGAGGCCCTGCTAACTGAAGAAAAGGACATCCTTGAAAACGGATAATTGCTTGCTCTCATAATGTATTGTGAGAGCTCTCATGGAAGAAAACTGCTCCTATAGGTGCTAATCATCATTATAACTGTTATTAGTTGAAACTGTCTAGTATATGCACCTATAGGCTCTCAATTCCTCACTGATTGGACTGGCAGCTATTGATCCCAGCTTCCCAAATGGCACCCCCATTCCAACAAAGCAAAGTCATAAGAAGCTCCAATAACCCCTACAAGAGTAATACTCACTGTTGGTCTTCAAAACATACCCCTGTAACTGAAAATGAAGAAAAGGGGAAATAACTCCCCTCCTCATGCTCACAGCTCTCCATCCAAGGACTCCATGGTCGGGGCCCTAGATGAAAAACCTAAAAAACTGTATCAACATTATGATTAGTAACTCAATAAAAGAATTGAAAGAAGAATTAAGGAAAGAGATCAGAGATCAGTTTCAAGTGATGAGAGTCAATTTATATAAGGAAATAAGGGAACAATTCCATGAGATGAAAGACCATATTTATAAAGAGCTAGATAACTTGAAAAGAGATGCAGCAGAGCTATTAGAATTGAAAAGCACTGCCAACCAAAGCAAATCTTCACCAGAAGATATGAACACCAGAGTAAACTCAACTCAAAATAGAACCACAGCTCTTAAAGAGAGTACATCAGATAATGAAGACAAGTTGAGCAATATCAAGTTCAAGGAGGAGAGACAAGAGAAGAAACTTATTGTACATGACCAGAACTTCCAAATAATATTTGACGAGATGAGAAGAAATAACCTGAGAGTCATTGGACTGAATGAAAACTCCAAACAACAAAAAAAGGGGCATTAAGAATCTTCTAAGTAACTCAATGGCCGAATGTTTTCTTTCACATGTGGAAGCTAGAGTACAGCATAGGAAAGAGAGAACAAAAAGTTTAGACAATAGACTCATCGAACTGGGAGCAACCTTGCAGTCTAGGGATGGGGGAAGAATGGAGAGAGGGTGGGGAGGGAAAGTGGGGGCCATATAATGTATGCATGTATGAAAGTGTAACAAGTCCCTTACATATGTAAAATTATAATGAAAAATAAAATCTTGTTTAAAAAAAAAAAAAGAACCTTCTAAGTGAAATTGTAAAGGAGAATTTCCCTTGCATCAGAATTGACCCAGAATACCAAATCCAAGACACTTAGAGGACACCAAACAGACCTAACTAAATCAGAAATTCACCAAGACTATCATATACAAAACGAATAACAGAGAAATTAAACAGAGAATTCTAAAAGCAGCTAGAGAAAAGCCCCAAATCACATTCAGAGGCAAACCAATTAGGATCACTATGGATTTTTCACATCAGACAATGAAGGCCAGAAGAGCTTGGAACAATATTTTAAAAGCCTTGAAAGAAAACAATTTTCAGTCAAAAATAATATACCCTGCAAAGTTCAGCTTTAAATGTGATGGGGAAATTAAATACTTCAACCACAAACTCAAGCCAGCAAGATACATGAACACAAACCCTGCACTACAGAATATTCTCAAGGACACTCTTCATTCAGAGGAAAATGCTAATAATATCCTAAACCCTTAAACAAGTGAGTGTCAATAACCACATTACACACCAAAAATACCCAAGATGGCACAAAACTCAGCAATAGTCACAAAGTCTGAGACTCAATTTCCCATATCTATTCTAACCTTGAATGTGAATGATCTCAGTGCCCCAATTAAAAGACATTGATTGACTCACTGGATCAAAAAACAAAATCCAACAATATGTTATCTACAGGAGACACCTCACACTCAAAAACAGACACATACTGAAAGTGAAAGGTTGGCAAAATATCTACCAGGCCTGTGGCCCAAAAAAGCAAGCTGGCGTGGCAATCCTAATATCTTATAAAATTAATTTCCATATAAAACTAGTCAGAAAGGACAAAGATGGACACTACATCATACTAAAAGGGACAATTCATCAAGAAGATATAATGATAATTAACATTTATGCCCCCAATTACAACCCCCCCAAATATATGGGGAAAATACTCAAGGACATTAAACCCCTCATTGATCTCAACACAATAATACTGGGGGACTTCAATACACCATTATCAACACTAGACAGACCATCAAAACAAAAAAAATCAATAAAGACATCTCCAGTCTGAACAACTCTATTGATCAATTGGGCTTAACAGACATCTACAGAATATTCCATCCTAAGTCGACTGAAATTACCTTCTTCTCAGCAGCTCACGGGTCCTTCTCTAAAATAGACCACATCCTAGTTCACCAAGCTAACCTTAACAAATACAAAAAAGTTGATATAGTCCCATGTATCCTGTCAGACCACAATGCTATGATATTAGCAATCAACAAGAAAAACTATAGAAATTACTCAAATATTTGGAAATTGAATAATATCCTCTTAAATGAAGGATGGATAAAAGAGGCAATGAGAGCAGAAATCAAGAAATCAAGAAATTCTTGGAAATGAATGAGAATGAAGAAACAAAATATTGAAGTCTCAGGCATAGTATGAAGGCATTCTTAAGAGGTAAATTTATAGCACTGAGTGCATACATCAAAAATCAAGAAAGAGCCTAAATAAATAGTCTTATGCTCCAACTCAAATGCCTGCAAAAAGAGGAACGATCTAATCCCAAAGCTAATAGAAGACAGGAAACAACTAAAATCAGAGCTGAAATCAATGAAATTGAGAACAAAAAAATAATACAAATTATTAACAAAACAAAGAGATGGTTCTTTAAAAAAAAATAAAATAAACAGGATCGACAAACCCCTTGCCAACCTCACCAAAAGGAAGAATGAAATGAAGCAAATCAACAAAATCAAAGACAAAAATGGAGATATCACCACAGACTCAACCAAAATCCAGAAGATTGTCAGAACTTATTTTGAAAATTTATATTCTGCCAAGTTTGATAATCTGGAAGATATGGACAGATACTTGGCCACATTAACACCAGAGGACATTGAAAATTTAAACCAACCTATCTCAGGTAGCAAAATCAAAGCAGCAGTCAAAGGTCTTCCAAAAAAGAAAAGCACAGGACTGGATGGATACACAGCAGAATTCTACCAAATTTTCACAGAAGAGTTAACATCGATTCTCTACAAGCTCTTCCATGAAATTGAAAGGGTTGGAGCACTCCCAAACACTTTTTATGAAGCAAATATTACATTGATACCAAAATCCAACAAAGACACATCAAAAAAACAACAGACCAATTCTCCTGATGAATATAGATACAAAAATCCTTAATAAATTTCTAGCTAATCCAATCCGAAAGTTCATTAAAAAGATGATACATCATGATCATGTGAGCTTCATTCCAGGAATGAACAGGGCTGTTTCAACATATGCAAATCAATAAATGTAATTCACTACTTAAACAGAATTAAAAATAAAAACTATATAATTATCTCAATTGATGCAGAAAAGGCCTTGATAAAATTCAACACCCCTTTATGCTCAAAACCCTGGAGAAGATAAGGATCAAGGGAAGATACTTTAACTATATAAGAACCACTTATGATAGACCCATAGCCAACATTATGCTAATGGAGAAAGACTGAATGCATTTCCACTGAATACAGGAACAAGACAAGGTTGTCCACTTTCACCCCTCTTATTCAATATAGTCCTTGAAACCTTAGCCAGAGCTATCAGACAAGATAAAGAAATCAAAGGAATTTGAATAGGAAAAGAAGTCAAGTTGTCTCTATTTGCTGATGATATGATCCTACACCTAGAAGACCCAATAAGCTCTAGAGCTTAGTAGTGATTTCAGCAAAGTGGATGGCTATAAGATCAACACCAATAAATCACTAGAATTCCTTTACTCCAGCAACAAGTCTGCAGAAGAGGAAATCAGGAAATCTGTCCCATTCACCATCTCCTCCAAAAAAATAAAATACTTGGGCATCAATCTTACAAAGGATATTAAGGACCTCTACAATGAAAACTATCGAACACTAAAAAAAAATTGCAGAGGACCTGAGTAGATGGAAAAACATTCCATGTTCATGGTTATGCAGAATTTATATAATCAAAATGGTCATTCTACCCAAAGCCCTATACAGATTTAATGCAATCCTCATCAAGATACCAATGTCATTCTTCACTGATATAGATAAAACAATTCTCAAGTTTGTATGGAATAACAGAAGAACCAGATTAGTCAAAACATTACTCAGCGAGAAGGAGGAAGCAGGGAGTATCTCAATTCCTGATGTGAAATTATACTATAGGGCTATAATAACAAAAACAGCATGGTATTGGTATCAAAACAGAACTGAAGACCAATGGAATGGAATAGAGGATTCTGAGATGAACCCCCACACCTTTAACTATCTGATATTTGATAAAGGGGGCAAAAGCATAGTGTGGAAGAAAGACAGCCTATTCAACAAATGGTTTTGGACAAATTGAACAGCCATATGTAGACAACTGAGATTGGATCTTTACCTTTCACCCTGAACAAAAATTAAATCAAAATGGTTCAAAGATTTGGATATTAAACCAGCAACTTTACATTTGCTTAAAAAAAAGTGGGATCAAAACTACAGGACATAGAGGTCAGCACTGCCTTCCTTAACAAGACTCCCATGGCGTAAGCAGTTAAGTCAAGAACAAAAGAATGGGATGCGGGGCTGGAGCGGTGGCTCAGCGGTTTTGGCATTTGCCTGGCAAGCATGAGGACCCGGGTTCAAACCCTAGCACCATGTACACAACTGAGTGTTGGAGCAACTAAGGCCATGTGAAAAACTAAATAAAGTTGTTTCTCTCTTTCTCTGTCTCTCTCACTGTCCCTCTCTTTAAAAAAAAAAAAAAGAATGGGATACAATTAAACTAAAAAGCTTTTGCACAGCTATAGAATTAGTCAAGAGTGTCAACAGAGATCCTACAGAATGGGAGAAAATCTTAGCCTGCTACATATCAGACAGAGGACTAATATCCAAAATATACAAAGAACTAAAAAAACTAAACACCAAAATCACAAATAATACAATCAATAAATGGGCTATGGAACTAAAAAGCAGCTTCTCAACAGAGGAAGTTCAGAAAGCCCATAAATATATAAGAAAATGCTCTATATCATTAGCAACAAGAGAAGTGCAAATCAAAACTTCACTGAGATTCCACCTCATTCCTGTGAGAGTGGCAAAAATGAATACGATCAATGACAGATTCTGGAGGGGCTGTGGTAAAAGAGGAACACTGTCACATTGCTGGTGGGACTGCAAACTGGTTCAGCCACTCTGGAAAGCAGTGTGGAGACTCCTCAAAAAATTAGGGCTGGAACTGCCTTATGACCCTGCTATCCCACTCCTTGGTAGTTTCCCAAAAGAGTTAGAATTGGCATATTACAGAGATATGGCTTCATCAATGTTTATAGCAGCTCAATTTACTATAGTTAAACTATGAAACCAACCCAGATGCCCCTCACTCAACAAGTGGATTCAAAAACTTTGGTACATATATACAATGGAATACTACTCAGCTATTAGAGAAAACAATATTATGGCTTTTGAAGCCAAATGGATCGAGATGGAAAAAATTATGCTAAGTGAAATATCCCAATCTCAGAGACTCAAGGGCTGAATGTTTTCTCTCATTTGTGGAAGCTAGAATACAACCAGTAACAGTATGATTGATGGCCAAGCTAATAATAACCTCAACATGTGTGAATTTTTACACGAACAGAGGGAACCTTGCCTAGGATGCTGGGAAACGTAGAAGGGGGGCAGGGAGCACGGAGGAAATAGGAAGGATATCATGGAGAATGGAAGGAGGGAGTATGGGGGAATCAACTCAGAGTGAAACCTCTGACCTCCACGAGAAGTCCACTTAACACAGGGGTTTAATTGGGGGAAACATGGAACCACGGGGAACCCAAGGCGGGAAGCCATAGAAGAGCATCAGCCTTGGCTTGCTCTGTGAATATATATTTATTCTTGATTGTTTGAAAAAAATAGGAATTGAGATGAAAATCAAATAAAATCATTGCTAAAAATGTTGTAAGTTTAGGCACGATTTAAAACAATACCACCATGATATGTGTGTATATATATATATGTATTTCTTCATGTAAAACAATGTTTTATTTGCAATAAATAAGAACACAATTCAATATCTGTTCAAAAGAGGTGACTCCTTAATTTGGGGGAGAATATGTAAATTTCTTAGGGAGTGATATGAATTTTCAGGAGGAAAATGTCATTACATTTTGAGGTTGAGACATGTTAACAAAGGATCCCTAAAAATATGTACTTCTATACACTTTCAATGCTATGATAATGAGGCTTACATTTCTCCAGGATTATAGCATTGTTCTTGTTGAAATGAGGAGTGCCTTATCTCAAAGGCACATGAAGTGGTTCCTCTTTGTCTCAGGGGACTGAGACCTAACTCCTCAGGTCATGCTGAATTTGGGTGATAATGTGTTGTCTTGAAACAAGTTCAATCCTGAAAGTCAGGCATCTCCCTAACCACTCTGGTTATACATGAGCAATTATTAAAACAACGCTGACGTATATTCTTGACAAGAAAAAAGGTAGATAATATACTGACTGAAAACATGAAATAACCTAATAGACTATATGGCATGTAAAAGAAATTGATACTTTTTCCATGCACATCTATCAATACAGATTACATAATTAACTTATATGTAAATAGACACAAATTAAAGGAAATTTATATAGAGACAGGTATCCATACACTCACCACAGAAAGGTAGAATTAATCAATAGAAGGAAAAGTTTTAAAGCCTGTATACCAACACGATTTCTCTGGAAAATGAACCTATGGTTTGTTTTTAAAAAATCATTTTTCATTAATTTTCTTTGACCATATTTTCTTCTTTCTCATTTCATAAACGTATGATAAATAAATCATGAAATAGAAAATAAAACTGATATAAGAAATATCTATAAAATGCCATTTACTATTTTAAGTAATAAACACTCTAAAAAGCAAAAAAATAACAAATTGAAAGCAAGAAAGAATTAAGTGAAAACACTTAGAGTAAAATAGGCAGAAATATGTTTGTTGAAATATTTAAGTTTGAGTAGTGATTAATAAGAGCTGAAAGTTAATACAGGATATTATTTTAACTAATTATTTTTAAATGTCACTGCTTAAATATAGAACAGCTATAATAAAAAAAGCAATTATCCGCAAATTAACCAGAAGATAATTTTTATCAGAAAAGCATAAAAAATTGAGATTTAATCAATTATCTCAGTTATTTGTGTCCATGAACAAAGTCAACTACTTTGTTAGCTTCAACATCCAAAAGGCAAGCACTTGAATTGCAAAGATAGCAACCTAGGAAGAATTACCAGCAACAACTGAATCACAGCCTCAAACTCACTAACCAGTAACCAAAACATCTTCCTAAGGATGAAAAACTTGGAATATATTTCTCTCCAAAATTAAATGAGAAATGACAAGCAAATGAATGAACCTTACCTCTTCAAGTCCCTTTAGTTGTCAAAAATCATAAATCTATAAAGTTACCTGTTTCTTATGGAAATCCTTCAGGGCCGTCTCATAGCCTTCCTCCAGTCGACTGAAGGCGATTCCTACATCTGTAGTCCACCATATTTGTGAGCTGGTCAGTGCAACCTGAGCTGGGAAATCAAAAATCCACAGTTCCCTGGGTGTTTCTTCATAGGCCACTATGGCTTCAGTGATACACTGGCGAACTGTTTCTTGCATGGTCTGTTCAAGCTGCAGAAGCCAAGTTTCCACCTTCAGAAACAAATGAAAATGTGCAACATAGGGTTAACTATGGAGGGAGGACCACTCCATCCTCCCGCCAGCTCCAGGATGGGTTGGCTGAGGAGCAGGGGAGAGGTGAAGGTGAAATGAGGCTGAAGGTGACCACTGCCCTGGGTCACTGAGGAGCAGGACCCTGGTGAAGATGAAGTGAGCGAGGCTCAAGGTGACCACTGCTTTGGGTCAGCTGAGGAGCAGGACAGTGGTGAAGGTGAAGTGAGGCTTAAGGTGACCACTGCCCCGGATCTGCTGTGGAGCAGGAGAGTGGTGAAGCTCCTCAGCTGTTCACTCCTCAGGTGACCCAGGGCAGTGGTCGCCTTCAGCCTCCCTTCTGGCTACAGGGCAAGCAGGCCTTGGGTGGATTCATTCATTTTACAGCCATGTAGAAAGCTCCAAGAGGGGAAACTGAACCAATGGTTAAGTCTTTTTTTCCTACCTGAACCTGTCTTCTCCCATGGATATGCCTCATTGCATTCAACCTACTAGCTGGCTAATTGCTTTCTGCAGTGTAAACAGAGGATGGGTTTGCTATTATTCACTTTCCAGTTTTGAAGACGGAGAGCTTCTACAGCAGGATTCCCTCTATTTAACAATGTTTTGGGGAGGGAAAAGCGATGGGGACAAATCATGAACTGAAATTGGTTTCCATCCATGTACAAGTTTGTCAGGATGAACCCAAGTACTACATATAAGCACAAAGCTCTAAACAAGAAAGCAAAGTGTTGGGGCTGGTGTGGTGGCTCGGCAGTCACAGCACTTGCCTGGCACATGTGGGTACACGGGTTCAAACCCCAGCACCACGTACACAACTAAGTGTCAAAACAACGAAAGTCACATGAAAAACTCAATAAAAATTGATTCTCTCTCATTGTCCTTCTCTCTAAAAAAAAAAAAGTGTTTGAGAACCCAAACATCAGCATCTCCTTCGGATGTCTGAGTCATATTCAAATATTTGAGGAATAAGGGAAAATTGATTTTAAAAAATCTGATGATTTTTAAACCTTCTAAAAATTCTCTAAAACCTTCATAGTTATTAGTCTTAAGCCAAAGTGTTTTTAGCAAGTATCTTAATTATATTCCCTAGTGGTTCTAATCTTCACACTAGTCAGAAATAAAACATCAAGAGAATATAAAAGATAGGACAACTGCTGACTTGTGAAAATTAATCTTCTTTAAAATTTTTCAAGTTCATTTTGTTCCCACAAACATATCTTAGTTTTCCACCCTGTTCAAATGTACTTTGTTATATTAATCTGTGTATCTGTTTTCATTTGCTAATATCATAGAAGTAAAAGGATTCATACATTATGTGCAAATGATTGAGTACTTGAAAAAAAAATTCCCAGAACCATGTGAGATGCTTTAGATTTTACAATGGAATTTTTCCCCTTCCCCTGTGAAGATGGGCAGCAGCATTCCTAGAACCTCTTGAGAAACAGGGAGGTTGATGAGCTGGCCATCTTTAAAGAAAAATGAAGCACCACCCTGGCCATGGCCCCAACATCTCTTATTAGAAGTCTTCTCCTCTGGCTTCATAGGTGGGCTTTGTTCGCAAGTATGAGTTCATGGTCCCTGATCTAATCAATAGGGTCCTGTATCTCCACTTCAATCACTAAACAGAACTCCTGAGGTTATCAGATAACAAGAACTTCCAGTAAATCCATCATCATTTGAACAGTTGCTATATACTCTGGGACCCACGTCTTCAATATAGCCACCTGTGCTCAAGAGCATTCCAGCAATTTGGGAAGACCAAGCACACATGGAAGTGGACATACCAGCTTCTGTCCAGATGACTATGCCAGCAAGGCCAACTTCACTCAGTGGGATCAGTACTAAGCTCTGACGAGGTGCTTGGTGATCCTTTCCCTTTTTCATACTCTATAACCTGCTACAGCAACCACTGCCACCTACCATTATTACCTATGATGTGTGTATCCATTCCCTCAGTGAGCCAGAGTCCCCCCAGACAAGGATTATGTCTTACTCATTTCTGAGACCCTAAAAGCCTACCTTAGAATCTGATGCACAGTACGTATTCAGTAAACACTTGTCAAATATAGACCAAATTGGGAGGAAAGAATTATAAAAGTGGAAAAGGTTTACAAAGACAAAATAAAAAGCAACTTTTATAAAACAAAGGCAATTAGTGAATGTGGTATATGTGCTCAAAAGTCTCTAGCATAAGTTGCTTATGTAGAATAAATTAGAGCACTATAAAAACTTTCAATGTCCCACTAGTGACAACCACATCCATCAGCTGGACTACCCACTCTGGGCACCAAGCCAGGAGATGAACAGTCTGCTGGGGACGTGACAGCACCACACTTTTGTCAAGATAGTTTATGGTGACTTTTTCTAATTATTATAATAGTATCCTAAAAAGCCCAAGAGATCAAAACATATATTTTAATCAAAGCATTTTACCATCTGCTTCCCCTTACTTTGGCAGGATTTTTTTTCTGGTGCAATATTAAAAGCCAACAGAAAAGAGTAAAGGAAACAGTTATAAATTAAGCTGCAATCACATTTCTGCAAAGAACACTTTATAAGGAACTCCCCAACCCAAACAGTTCTCTCACACAGGCTATTCCCTTCATTACTCTGTGGGTTGACCCAAGCTACACAACGACATCAGAAAAAGATGCAGTTCTCCTAAATAATCTGCATATGTCAAAAGTTGTCAGAAGTTATAAAGAGGCATTCTTGTGGATAACTGTTAAGAGTGCTTTTGAGGTTTTTGATTATAACAGCAGAAAATATTTTGTTACTTCTGTGCACATATTAGAGTGTATGAAATCAGCTTAATAGACTCAATCAGCCTTATATACAAGCAGTTAATTCATAACATTCACATCAGAACAGCAAACCACAAAGCCTCTTTAGAACATGCCCTACTGCAAGGTGCTACGTCACCATTACCCTTCCTATGTTCTCTGAGCAGGGATGGAACAGTGCATACTTTGTATAAGGTCAAGTCACTGGGCTGTATTTGCTACTAATTTGGGGGTCCACTCACTCCATTTGTGGTAGTCCATTATGTTTAGTTCAATCCCTCGGACCTCTGACATCTGCTAGGTGAAGTCAAATGAACAGACACAAGGAAGCATGGGAGAGTAGCCCTGTCACACCGGGTATCGGTAAACAGAAGTCTCCCAACTCAAAACTAACCAGATCCTGATTTGCAATAAGTTGCTTTTTCTCTTATTCAATTTAACCTTTAGAAATTATCCTGAAAATAGCTGGGCATGGTGGCACACACCTATGATGTCCACGGCTCCAGAAGCTGAGGCAGGAGGATTGCAGGTTCAAAGCCATCCTCTACAATTTAGTGAGGCTTTAAGTAACTTAGTGACCCTCAAAATGAAAACAACAAAAAGGGCCTGGGATGTGGCTCAGTGATTAAGTGCTCCTGGGTTCAATCCCTCGTACCAAAAAGAAAAGAAACTATCCTGAAGATACTCTCCTAGGACTGAAAAGCTCAATCAATTCTTACATGGCCTCTGCATTCACACTGGGCTTGGAACGGGACATACTCCTTTTCTTTGCTGTACATTCCAACTGCTTTGTGAGCAGACACATCCTGATGATCTTCAAACTGCAGATCTGCCATGCTGTCAAACAGTTTTGCAAGGTGACGTGTTACCTAAGACAAGAACATTAGGAAAGAGATGAATGTTTCTTATTGTAGATAGTCCGGTAACCTAAAGGTGATGCCATATGAATTTACAAAACTTGGCTTGTGGATTTATAAAGTGATCTCAAAATGAAGGTTTCTTCTAAAATCGCAGCCTTTGAAATGACCTTGAAAGAACAGCCAGGCACCCTGGTTCCATCCTCGCTTGTTGGCTGGTGGATGCTCACCATGCCAAGGCACCTGTTTACACCTGATTACAGGCTTGCTGATTTCTCTCTACACGTATTATTCCTGAGGACAATCATCCTACTGCTACATTTGGGGTAAATTTTTTTAAATTTGAGTTTATATTATTAGTGTAGACAGTTCAAAACTGACAAAATATCTGTAGCAAATATATAAATTAAAATCTTATTCTTGTTGGGGTCCATTGTTATTTATTTGCTCTGATACTTTAGTGAGCCCACAACATCCTTGGTGCATAAAAAAGGTGGATTACATTTACCCATTTTCATTGATAAGGAAATTGAAGCTCAAATATTATGTAAATACTCTAAGTCAACATTGCTAAAAGTAAACAGTAATAAGAAGGCGAACATACAATTCCTGGCCACAATAATAAAGGTCACATACTCTGGCATTATGACCTCTTACATCCTCAGTTTTGCACTCTCCAAAGGAACCCAATAAATAGCACACTGGACTCAAAGCAGATTACAATTTAACAACTAAAGAAAGATTATTGTAAAAGACAAAGTACTGGGCGGTGGCACAGTGGTTACAGCACTTGTTGGCACGGGCAAGGACGTGGGTTTGAACCCCAGCACCACATACACGATGAAATATCAGAGCAATGAAAGCCACACGAAGAACCAAATAAAGCTGATTATCTCTCCCTCAGTGTCTTTTCTCTTAAAAAATAAAAATGATAAAATACCGACACCTGTTCTGCTAGAAGCCTGTTTAAAGAGTCAAACGTGATTGGCCTCCAAACGCAACCCGAGTGGGCAGCACCACACATCCAGTCATGGCAGCACATACAACAGGTCCCCATCTAGCAGCGCTGCCTGCATCTGCCCAGAGGAAAGGACAGGAAGACACGTTTTCTCTAAATACATAGACTCACATCCAGGAAGGCAAGGAGAACACCAGATCATCGGTATTGAGATGGACTAAGGAAAGGGCAAAGATCAACTGAGAGGAAGCAAGGGCAGTGGTGAAAACAAATGTACGTGTACGTCCCTTACATGCGGTGCAAATAAATCTTGCTAAGTGGAAGATGGCTTCATTGAGAAAGTTGAACAAGACTTACCAATTCCACTTTTAGGTGTACCGTCCACCGACAGATGAATGGGTAAACAAACTGTGTTATAGATGTACAATGTTGTTCAGCCATAAAAACAAATGAAGTACACATATACATGACGACGTGGATGAACTTTACCTCCAACATTAAGCTACATGGAAGAAGCCACTCACAAAAGCCATGTATTAAACAGTCTCGTTTACATGAAGTGACAAGAATAATAAATCCAAAGGCAGAGATAGTAGACTGGTGGCTTGCAGGAGCTGGGGACAGGAGGATGCTCATTTTTAGACACCAACACAACATAACTCTAAAGAAACTATATAAATACATCGAGACCAATCAATACACTTTTGGGTGATGAATGGGTGATAGAAGAACTGAAGACAAATTATAAACCATTTGATTCCAATGAGAATAGTGATACAACATATCAGAAACTCTGGGACACTATGAAGGCAGTACTAAGAGGAAAGTTTATACTATAAGTGCCTACATAAGAAAATCAGAAAGATCTCCAAATAAACAACTCAATGATGCATCTCAAGGCCCTTGTAAAAGAAAAAACCAATTCTAAAACAAGTAGAAGGAAGGAAATAATAAAGATCAGAGACAAAAATCAATAAAATTAAAAATAAAAAATACAATGAATCAAAAAGTTGGTTCTTTGAAAAGATAAAGAAGATTGAAAAATCCTTAGCCAAAGTGGCCAAAAGAAGAAAGTCAAATCAATAAAATTAGAGATGAAAAAGGAGAAATCACATAGATTTCACAGAAATCCAGTGGATCACCAGAGACTATTTTGAAATTTTATACTCCAAAAAAATGGGAAAGCCTAGAAGAAATGGATACATTTCTAGATAAGTACGAAGTGCCAAAACTGACTCTAGTGGACATAGAAAATAAACAGACCAGTAACTAACAAGGAGATAGCAGCAATAATAAAAAGGTTTCCAACAAAGAAAAACCCAGGACCAGATGGATTCTCAGTAATTCTACCAAACATTTCAAGAAGAACTATTGCCAATATTCCTCAAATTATTCCACAAAATAGAAAAAAGATGAAACACTTCCAAATTTATTATGAAGCCAGGATCACATCATACCCAAACCAGATACGGACACATGAAGGAAAGAAAACTATACGCCAGTATTGCTGATGAACTTAGATGCAAAAATACTTAATAATAGCAAATAGTGTTCAACATTTTAAGAATTTTATATACCATGACCAAGTTGATTTTATTTCAGAGATGCAAGGATGGTTTGATATATGCAAATTAATAAATGTAATTCATCACATAAATAGAATTATGGACAAAAATCCCTTAATCATCTCAATAGATGCAGAAAAGGCCTTTGACAAAATTCAACACCCACTCATTATAAAAACATGGAAGAAACTAAGGATAAAGGAACCTACCTCAAAATCACAAATGCCATATATGAAAATCCCAAAGCAAACCTCATAGTAAATGGAGAAAAACTGAAAGAATTTCCTTTACTATCTGGGATAAGACAAGGATATCTACTCTTAGACTCCTCTTTAATGTTGTGCTAGAAATTCTAGTCAGAGTAATTAGGCAAGAGAAGGAAATAAAAAGATAAAAATAAGGAAGAAGTCAAATTATCACTGTTTGCAAATGATACAATCCTATGCCTAGAAGATCCAAAAAACTTCACCAAAAGACTGTTAGAACTAATAAATTTGGCAAAGTAGGTCACAAAATTAACATACAGAAATAAACAGCTTACCTATATACCAACAATGAATCCACTGAGAAAGAAATAAGGAAAACAATTTCATTCATAATAGCTTCAAAAACAAACCTAGGAATAAATCTAACCAAAAAGGCGAAAGACCACTACCGTGAAAACTATAGAACACTGAAGAAAGAAACTGAATACCTCTGAGGATGAAAAGATATTCCATAGTCATGGATAGGCAGAATTACTAGTATGAAAATGGCCATACTAGCAAAAACAATATATACATTCAATGCAATTCCCATTAAAACACCAGTTACATTCTTCACAGAACTAGAAAAAACAGTTCTAAAATTCATTTGGAAGAATAAAAGACCTGTAATAGCAAAAAAAA
>PVKS010025718.1:0-11690 GCA_004027875.1 Aplodontia rufa | reverse complement strand
GGTGCAAAAAACACACATTGGAGAAAAGACAGCCTTTTTAATAAATGTTGCTAAGAAACCTGGTTATCCATATGTAGAAGAATGAAACTAGACCCTTCTCTCTCACCCTGCACAAAAATCAACTTCAGTGGATCAAAGATCTAGGAATTATATCAGCAAGTATGCAACTCCTTGAAGACAATGTAGGGTCAACACCCCAGCATACAGGCACAGGCAAAGACTTTCTCAATAAGACCCCTACAGCTCAGGAAACAATGCCAAAAATCAACAAATTGAAAAGCTTCTGCACAGCAAAGGAAACAATTAGGAATGTGAAGAGAAAACCTACAGGATAGGAGAAAATCATTGCTAGCTACTCTGCTGACAGGATTAATATCCAGAATACATAGACCTTAAAAAACTTTACACACACACACACACACACACAAAATCAAATCACCCCAATAAATGGAAAACAAATTAGACACTGCAAAAAAGAAATAAATGGCCAATAAATATGTGAAAAAAATGTTTAACATCTGTAGCAATTAAATGCAAATCATAACAACACTGAGATTTCATCTCACAACAGTCTGAATGGCAGTCATCAAGAATACAAATAATAGTAAATGCTGGAGAGGATGTGGAGGAAAGGGAACACTTATACACTGTTATATGGATTGTAAATTAGTACAACCACCATGAAAATCAGGATGGAGATTCTTCAAAAGGCTAAGCATGATACCACAATATGACCCAGCTATGCTACTCCACCGTATTCATCCCGAAGAATTAAAATCAGCATACTACAGTGATACATGCATACCCATGTTTATACCAGCACAATTCACAGTAGCTAAACTCTGAAACCACTGCAGTTGTCCATCAATGGATGAATACAGAAAATGTGTTATATACACAAGGAGGTTTATTCAGCCACCAAGAAAAATGAAATAATGACATTTCCAGGAAAATGCATGAAATTAGAGACCATCATGTTGAGTGAAATAAGTCAAACTCAGAAGGTGAAGGGTCATATGTTCTCTCTCATATACAGAAGCCAGGGAGGAAAAAAAGAAAAATGGGGCAGATCTCATGAAAATCAAAGGGAGATCAATAGAGGAAATGGCCCAAGGGGTAGGAGTTGGGAAGGGTTGGGGGTCAAGTACTGGATAGTGACGTTGGCCAAATTATACTGTTACATAATGTGTGCATGTACAAATGTGTAACAACAAATCCCATCAGTATGTATAACTATAATGCACCAATTTTAAAATGTGGGGAAAAATGTTTTTCAAAAGAGTTCCAGGCTGGGATCAAAACCCAAGAACCACATACACAACGAAGAGTTGGAGCAACAAAAACCAAGAGTTCCTGGGGAGCAATAACGACCAAATCATGCTGTTAAGTGGTATGCATGTATGTATATATAACAAAAATGCCACTATTATGTATAATTATAATGTAAAATAAAATATAAAGAAAAATTGGCTAATTGTGTTATATTAATTTTATTTCAATAGAAAAAAGAAAGAAAAGCTGTTGACTATCAGAAGATGGTTTGGAGCTTTGTAAATTTCCCAGCATACCAGCTTCATCTTTGTAAGTTTTTCTTGAAATGCAATGTGACTGATTTGGTAACTATACAACAGTAGCTTCTAGAAACAAAAGCAACCTGCCTATGTTATCCTTGTGACCAGGGGGACATCAACATCGGAAATAAATCTAAGAATGATTTAATCTCTGCAGCATGTAGGCTTTAAATTTTTGCTATATTTGCAGTTTTTTGTGTTCAAGAAAATCACATCAAGAAGTCTTCTAAGTTTAAAATGGATGAGTTTTCGAGATTCTCACTTCCTTTAAATGTAGGCAGAGTGGTAGCTGACTGATCATGCTTGGGTTATCATATGCTCCTCCATCCCTGAGCTTTACCCAGAGGACATTTATGCTCAGGAAGTCTGCAATATTCTAACAATTCACTCTCACAGTTGAGGTGTCCAGAAAGTGCACAGATGCTGAATGGCTTCTGCTGTGTAATGGCCCTAGATAATATCCAGTCGAAAGGCTGCAGAATAAATGAGACCTCAACCATCAGACACCCACACATATTATTGCTTTAGTGAGAAAATAATTTCAAAACAACTTCTGGCCTTGTAGTCACTCAGTCGGTGAGCAGGAAATGCAAAACTCATAGCCTGCAGTTCTCCCATTTCTTAAAGCTAGCCTGGCTGAAGTGTGATGCTCTGTTATTAAAAGTTTAAGAGAATACGAACTTTATTTTTTTTTAATAAAGGAGCTGAGTTGTTGTACAATCATAAATCCATATAAAGTAATGATATCCCAAATCAGTTACCCCTACACTGTCCACACCCTCCAGACTCTTGATTCTTCTGTATTTCACCCCTGCAACAGATGTAAATGTATGTGTATATATATTTTTTTCCAGAATTAAATGATTACATAAGTATTATTTGGCTTCAGGGGGGTAGTAAAGAGTATGTTCCATTGTTGTCTCCCTAGATCCCTATCTTCCCTGTCTCCCCTTATACTTCCTTTCCCCTCCCCACTATGAATCTATGGCTCCCCTAGATTATGTGTTGCTATGCCACTGCTGGGTTCAATACATGAGTTTGACAGCCTTTCTCCCAAGCCTGTGTTTTGCTCTAGCCTCCACAACTGAGGAAAAACATTTGACCCTTGATTCTCTAGGTTTGGCTAATGTTGTATAGCATAATTATTTCCATTGCCATCCATTTACCTTCAAAGTGCTGCAATATCATTGTTTCTAATAGCCAAGTAGAACTCCACTGTGTGTGTGTGTATGTGTGTGTGTGTGTGTGTATACATAAGCTTTTGGATCCATTCATCCAGTGAGGGGAATCTGGGTTGATTCCATAATTTAGCTATTGTAAATTGAGCTACTATGAACATTGATTTGCTGTGTTGCTATAATGTGCTGATTCTAACTCCTTTAAGAAAACACCCAGAAGAGGTATAGTTGGTTCATATGATAGATCCAACCCTCCTTTTTTTGAGTACTCTCCACCAATCCACAGTTCCACCAACAGTGTACTTACGTTCCTATCTCCCCACAACCTCTCCAGAATCTACTATTGTTTATACTCTTCATCTTTGCCAATCTGGCTGGAGTGAAGTGAAATCTTAATGTGGTTTTGATTTGCATTTCTTTGATTACTAGTGATTTAGAATACTTTCTCATGTATTCATTGGCTTGCTCAATTTCCTCTGTTTAGAAGTTTGTTTAACTCTCTGGCCATTTATTGACTGGATTGTGTTTTTGATATCAAGTGTTTGAGTTCTTTGTAAATTCTGGATATTAGTCCCCTGTCAGTGGAATAACAGATCAAGATCACCTCCCATTCTGTAGGTTCTCTTGAGAGTTTTGACCAATTTGTTGGCTGAACTAAAGCTTTTTAATCTAATACACTCAATTACTAACTTTAATTCTTTTGATTTGGGAGTCTTGTTTAGGAAGTTGTTACCAACTCCCATATGCTAAAGTGTTGGTCCTAATTTTTCTTCTAGTAGTTGCAGCTGGTTTAATTCCTAGTTCCTGGATCCATTTTTATTTTTCTGCAAAGTGAGAGATAGATATCTAATTTCAACTTCCTACAAATGGCTGTCCAGTTTGTCTAGCACCATTTGTTGAATAGGCTGTCTTTTCTCCATGTTACATTTTTACCCCCCTTTTCAAATATCATATGTTTAGAAATCTGTGGGTTTGTCTCAGAGTCTTCCATCCCATTGGTCTTCATTCCTATTTTGATACCAGTACCATGCTGTTTTTGTTCCTACACCTCTATAGTATAGTTGTAGATCTGGTATTACAAAACCAATATATTTCATCGTTCTTGCTTAGTAATGTTTTGGCTATCCTGGCTTTCTTGTTGTTCTAACTGAATCTGAAAATTGCTTTTTCTATATCTGTAAAGAATAACATTGGTATCTTGATGGGGATTGCATTAAATCTGTGTGATGCTTTTGGAAGAATGACCATTTTAATATGTTAATTCTGCCTAACCAAGAACATGGAACATCTTGCCATCTTCTCAGGTCTTCTTCACTTTCTTTCTTCAATGTTTGATAATTTTCATCATAGATGTCTTTTACTTCCCTTGGTAGATTAATTCCCAAGTATTTTATTCTTTGAGGACATTGCAAATGGGACTGATTTCTTCTTCTGCCCTATTATTGTTAGTATCTAAGAAAGCTATCAATTTATGGTGTTGATCTTGTAGCCTGCCACTTTGCTAAATCTATTTATAAGCTCAAGCAGTTTTCTGGTGGAGTTTTTTGGATCTTCCAAATATAGGATCATGTCTTCAGCAAAAAGGTATAGTTTGACTTGATCTCTTCCTAGAACAGGACCTTAAAAACAAACAAAAAATCCCTATTGTGGACTCTTTAGCCCTCTAATTTATTCCATTTCTAAGGAAATCTCTTTCCATTTCACATGAATTAAAATTCCTTCTTCCTATTTGAAAAGATGTTTTATTACTAAAAAGAATATGTTGAAAATGAACACTTTATTGGCTATGCTTAAAGTAACTAAAACTTCATCATAGTTCAAGTACCTAACAGGTTAGCAACAAAAATTGAAATGATGTTTCCTGGTTGTATGTAAATTAGGTAGATCTACATACTAATGAGTACTGGCGGTGCTGGCTTCCTACAGCAGTGTGGGGTCATAAAATGAACTACAGGACTTAAAAACTATAGGAGCAACAATAATCAATGGCGAAACTTAGGAGAGTGTAAAGATTTAAAAAAATACATTTTTTGTTAAAACATTAAAATCTTCCTGTTACAGGTGTGTAAGGAAATGTTAAAAAAAAACCCTGTAAATTAATATTTAGTACACTGCAATTTAAGACATTAAGTGCACTGATACATGTGTCTTCTTTTGTAGAAAATTTTCCTGAAATAACCTAACAGTGCCTGCGTCCTCCTCTTATAAGTTTAAGACATGGAATGAGCATCTTTTCTGTGCCTTGGCAAGCTGTCATAGTCCTTTCACATTTCAATTGATCACCAACATTTTATTCTTTGCACTTCCAGTGTTATGAAATTTCTTTGAGTGTTCCTTTAAAGTGAGGTTTTTGCAACAATATTGCAAGCTTTGAAGGTAAATGGAAGAAATTATGTTTAGTGAAGTTAGCCAAACCTACAGCGTCAAGAGTCAAATGTTTTCCCTCATTTGTGGAGGCTGGAGCAAAATCCAGGCTTGGGTGAAAGGTTGTGAAACTCATGTATTAGACCCAGCAAAGGCATAGTAACACATAATTTAGGGGAACCATAGATATGTAGGGAAGGGACAGGTGGGGATAGGGAGGGATCAAGGGAGACAATTGACATTGTAGCATACTTTACCCCCTTGAGAATTCAAATAATACTCATGCAATCATTTAGTTCTGGAAAATTCACAATCTAAACATTCATCTCTTGTAGGGGCAAAATATAGAAGAATCAAAAGACTGGGGTATGGGTGATGTGGGAGTAATTCTGGTTTAAGAACAAATGCATATATTATTACTTTATATGCATTTATTATTGTACAATAACTCAACTCCTTAATAAAAAATAAAGTGAGGTTTCTGAGGGTTTGTTGTTTTACTGGCACTGCTTCTTCGGGGATGACTTCATCCTTTCCAGGTCAACCACTACCCTCATTTAATCGAAGTTCGCTCTCAGCATGCATCCTGCCTGACTGTGTATCTGCACTGTGGAATGGTACAGGTCAGCCTTCCCCATCAGCTAATTCTTGGTTATCTCCATCAATGTTTGATTCAAATTTCACTTCCAGGCTTACCTGCTGCACCTTTGCTACATTTTCAACTTTGTTCCTAACTCCCTCTTTCCATCACTCATTGTTGTAAAATGTCACATGGATACATCTTAGAGACAAGGAAGTTGCAAACTAAAAACCTAGCTGCCTGGGTAAAAACAAAATAACAGATGCACAGTGGCTTACTGCCGACAGAATTGAAAAGATCTGAAGTAACTGGCCACTGATCATGATATGCATCTATTATTCACACAGTGACTTTTGCGGACTGAAGAGCTGGCATTGAAGCTTATGCTTTATGCAATCACTCATCATGAATATACCATAGTATCTGAAATGGGAATCATGTTGTCAGGGCACTAGTGATATTTAACCATTCCTTGGTAGTGCAAATTCACACATTTATCTACCTGTCAATAAAGCCAGAGACATTTACTCATCTAAATAACTTTATAATTTAAAATGCAGACCAGTACGGTCATCAAATGATCTATCTACATGACCTACAGCTGTTGATCACCTAGAAATCAAGGAGAAGATGAGATCACCAGTTTCTAATTAATTCTCCAATCATGTAGTTTGGCCTACACTACCTAATTTCATATTTGTTCAATCGACCTAAAGATGCTGCTGGTTATTAGCTGAGATAAAATATAAATAAATCCTGGTACCACTCCTGACTTGGTGAGTACCTCAGGATTACCCAATGTGTATTAGTAAACTTGTTTATCCATTTGGTGATGATTTTCACAGTAGTAATGTAAATAATGACCAAAACATAGAAAATTCTCTTTTATGGATATTATCCTCTAGAATGGACAGAATAGGAGTCAGTTTTTACATATATCAAAATTTGAGCTAGGGAATGGGACTATGGCTCAGTGGTAGAGCATGTGCCTGGTAAGTGCGAAGCCCTGGATTTGATCCCAGCACCACAGGGGGAAAAAGTTTAAGCTTGTCTTTCAAAATAGTAGATACTTGTTCTACTTTATTTTAAAAATATTATTGGTGATGGTTCAAGAAAATGGGCATGCAACATTGTTGTCTAAATCTGAAAAAAGTGGTTAAGCTGGTTAAATCATTTATGGCACATACATACAACGAAACCTTTTATAGCTATTAAATATCACATTATAGAAGAATACTCCAGTTTTGATTAAATATATATGTTAGGACACAAGCACACGCAGATATAAAATACTATAATTACTCAAAAGGAGCATCTAGGAACATATTATTCCCATCTTCTATGTGTTTGTACAGTTTTCAAGCTTCCAAAAATGAATGTACAATTACTTATATAACTCAGATTTGTTTTTACCAAAAATAAAGTATTTATGACATTTCGTGATTTTTCACTTATTAAGATAACTCAGACATATCCACACATCAATGCATATGGGGCTAATTCTGTTTCTTCCTTTAAATCTTTGGCATGCATACATTGAATAATTTTATATAAATGTGTTCACAACACAAATGCTGGGTTATTTCAAATAAACTTGGAAACTGGAACACTTAGAAAAATGCAAAAAATACACATACAACTTGATGAATTTTAAGAAAGTGAACACAACTCTTGTAACCACAGTCATTAATAAATATCAACAGCCAGAAGACCGAATGTCCATGGACATTATTTGTTTTTAAAGAGAGGGAGAGAGAGAAAGAGAGAATTGGTTTCACTTATTTTTTTAACAGATTTTTTTTAAAAGAGGGAAGTATGAGAGAGAGAATCAATTTTTATTGAGTTTTTCACATGGCTTTCGTTGCTCTGACACTTAGTTGTGTGTGTGGGTGCTGGGGTTTGAACCTGTGTACTCGCGCATGCTGGGCAAGCACCATAACTGCTGAGTCACTGCTCTAGCCCTCACTTATTTTTTTCATCTGGCCTTTGTTTCTCCAACAATTAGTTGTGTATGTGATGCTGGGATTTGAACGCAGGTCCTCACACATGCCAGGCAAACGCTCCAACCACTGAGCTCCAGCCCTGATATTACCTTTTAAAAATATGGGCATTATCTTTCCAAAAGAGTATTCACACAGCATGTGTTCTTTTTTGTCTGCCTTGTGTTGCTCAACATTACATTACAGAGTCTTCCTCATGTCACTAGGTATGGACTAATTTGATTGCTTGTCTGCTTTCCTTGCTATGCGGTACTCCACTGTGTAACTGTAATATAACATAATTACCATTCTATTTATTAAGGGACATTTAGGTTGCTTCCAGTTTAGAGCTATTATGAACAGCATAGTTATGAAAAATCTTGTATACTCCTTTTGGTCCACACATGTATCCATCCCCACTAAGTATAAACTGAGGAGATGAACTGCTGGGTAATAACATATGATTATACTCATATTTATAAGACCTAGCTAAACAGTTTTCCTGAATAGCTGTACCAATTTATAATCCCAATGACTAGACATGAATGTTCTCATTTCTCTACATTATAGAGTACTGAAAGTTTTAAAATTTTAACCTTCCAGTGGTTTTGATCGTGTTACCTCATTATGTGAGTTAGTATATGTTTTTCAAAGTCAAAATCATGTCAAGGATTAAGAAAGTATCCACACAAATTAAGAAAAGTAATGGGAAATGAAAACTTTACTAGGCAAAGTATTTCAGCAACAAGAGTCAGAAACACAGAAACATGATATTTTTCACCAGTTCTCCCATGTTCACTGATTCAAAACAATGCCACAGCTATATCAAGGCATCGTTAGGGAGGAAAAAGCAAAATAAAAAATAAAGAGTAGCTCTATGGATTAGTATATAATATTTTATGTATGTACATATATAAAATATGAAGTACTAAATATATAAATATGTATGTAGTGTTACATAATCTTTGTATATATTACATATATAACTGATAAATATCAATTAGCTTCTGCAGTAAAACAAACTATGTTCAAGATTTAATGACTTAATATAGCTACATTTTCAGTTTGTGTGTTAGCTTTTTAAGTTGTTTCAGCTAGTCCCTGCTGCACTCCCACACGTATGTGGTCTGCTGGTGACCTCTGGCTCCTCTCACATGCATAATAGTTGCCCAGCTGTTGGCTGGGCTGCAGGTGTGTGCTCCTTATCATCCATCAGGCTAGTGTTGACTCATTCATGATAAGAGTGGTCACAGGTGTCCAAAGAGCAGCAAGAGGACAAGCCCCAGTGTACAAAGTTTGAAAAGCTCTTGCTAATTACACATGGCCCAAACAAGGACATGGTAAACCAATTGGAGGAATAGGCTCCACCCATTGATGGAAGCATCACATTGAAAGGGTATGGATAAATACCACCAAAACCATTATACAGATTCAAAGCAATCCCCATCAAAGCACCAATAACAGTCTTCACTGAACTAAAAAAAGAAAAAAATCAGTTCTAAAATCCATTTGGAAGAATAATAGACCTAGAGCAGCCAAAGAAATCCTGAGCAAGAAGAATGATGCTGGAGGCATTACAATTCTGGACCTCAAATTATACTGCAGAACTCTATAACAAAACCAGCATGGTATCGACACTAAAACAAACATGAAGACCAATGGAACAGAAAACATGGAGACAAATTCCCACAGATACAGTCACCTGATATTCAATGAAGGTGCCAAAAATGGAAAACAGACAGCCTTTTCAACAGTGTTGGGAAAACTAGATATCCAAATCAAGAAGAATGAAACTTGATCCCCATCTCTCACCCTGTGTAAAAGTCAACTCAAAGAACAAAGACCTAGCAATTAGATTAGAAACTCTGCAACTACTAAAAAGGAAATGTACACTCAATACCTCCAACATACTGATACAGGCACCAATATCCTAACAAGACTCATAAAAGTGCAAGAAATAAAATCAAGAATCAACAATTGAGATAGCATCATAAAAAAAGTTTCTGCACAGCAAAGTAAACAATAATGAGCATGAAAAGAGAGATCCTTACAGAAAGGGATAAGATCTTTGCCCCCTGCTCCTCAGACAGGGGGTTAATATCCAGAATATATAAAAAATTCAAAAAACTTACCAAACACAACATGCAAACTAACCCAAAGAATAAATTGGCAAAAGAACTAATCAGACACGTCTCAAAAACAGCAATACAAATGGCCAATACATGAAAACAATGTTCAACATCTCAAGCAATCAGGGAAATGCAAATCAAAAATACATTGAGATTTCATCTCACTCCAGTCGGAATGACAAGAATACAAATAATAAATGTTAGAGACATTGTGGGGAGTTAAAGGTGCCCTCATACATTGTAAGTGGGACTGCAAATGAGCACAACCACTCTGGAAAGCTGTATGGAGATTCCTTAAAAAAACTAGAAATGGAACCAACATATGACCCAGCTATTCCATTCCTGGGTATATATGCAAAAGATTAACACACTAAAGGGATGCAGCCACATCAGTGTTCACAGGAGTGCAATTCATAATAGTCAAGTTGAGGAACCAGTTCACAGTTGCCTATCAATAGCCAAATGAATAAAGAAAATATGATGTATATACACAATGGAGTTTTACTCAGCCATAAAGAAGAATAAAATTATAGTATTTGTGGAGAAGTGGATGGAACTAGAGAATATCATACTAAAAGAAATAATCTAGACTCAAAGTCAAGGGTAAAATGTTTTTTTTTCTCATATATGTAAGTTAGACCAAAGTAAGTGGGGAGAGGGTAGGCAGGGAAGTCTCATGAAAACAGAAAAGAGATCAGTGAAGTAGGAGAGGAAGATTGAGAAGAAGAAAGGAGGGAAAGGAAAAGGAAAGAATGGTGGAACAAATCTCACCTAACCTTCCTATGTACATATATGAATATACCACAGCAAATTTCACTTTGATGTACATCTATAATGCACTAATTTAAAAAACTATAAATAGAAAAAAGACTCAGTAGAGAAAAGGGAACAAGACATGGGAGGAGGCAAGGGGATTAATATCAGAGACTCAATTGGACCAAATTTATAATCTATGCTTGCATTATTATGTCAAAATGAACCACAATATTATGTGTGACTATAATGTACTAATAGAAAAATGAAAAAGAAAGCATATGGACACAGGATGGAGAAGAACTTGTAGCCATCTTTACAATATTATGTATTAAGTACTTTTCCTGTTTCTTTATACAATTATTTTACCTGTCACTTAAAAACCAAAGAGATAGTACCTATTATCTTCCCATTTGGCATATAAGGAAGCTGAGGTCCCAAAACAAAGCAACAACATAGTATGTACAGTCAGTATTTAGATTCATATCTATACAGTTTCAAGGTTTCTGTTCTTTCTATACCATCTGCCTTCTGAAGGATGGCTAATGTGCCTGTTTCGTCTGGTTCTGTGCAGTTAACATTTCAGTGTTCAAAATTTTGTGTGTATAGACTCAGATTTCCATCTGGTGTCATCTTCATTCTGTTTAAAACATTTCCTTTAACATTTCTTGTAGTGTCAGTTTATTGGTGATGAAATTTTCCAGCTTTTGAATGTCTGAAAATGTTTTTACTTTGCCTTGGTTTTTAAAAGATATGTTTAATGAGTGAAGAAATTCAGGTCAACAGATTCTTTTTCTGACAGCAGGTTAAAATTGCTGCTCCATTGTCTGCTCACTTCATTGCTTCTTATGCAAAGTCTGTTGTAAGCCTTATATTTGCTCCTTTATACATACTGAGTCTATGTGGACAAAGTTTAGAGGGTTTGACCAATTTTGTCAATTCAATGCTTTTTTGTTTGTTTCTTGTGTTTGCTCCTATTGAATTATTGGGTTCTTGAAGCTTTCCATCAATTTGAATAGGTTTTTATTTGGGGTGGGCAAATACATATTTTGGTCTCCTTTCTTGCCTCCCCCCACCTTCCTGACACTTTGGAAGTCCAATTGCACATATTTAACTTTTTTTTTTTTTTTTTTTTT
>PVKS010025717.1:0-22040 GCA_004027875.1 Aplodontia rufa | reverse complement strand
TCCCTTCCCCTTGGAAGCCACTGTGACAGAGTCTGGTAGAAGCCTGTCTGTGTGCTACCACAACACCCTGTTTTTAGCCTTATCTTGGCATTAACTTTGCTGTTCTATAAAATACTGTGTCACAACTGACAATTTCCTCAGTGTTTCCTTGCCATCTCCAAGTCCCAGATCACTGAGCTCGTTCAAGATATTCAAGAGTGCTAAGCACAGTGTAAATATTCAACAAATATTAGTTGAATAATTAGTTCATCCTCAGTATTTACTTTAATGGTTATTTCTGCACCACAATCAGTCAGCCTTACCACCCACAAAGGCACTAGTTTAAGTGCTAAAATCAAAGTTCTGCTAAAATAACAAGAAAAAGTTACTGATCATGCCATGTTCAAGTACTCCTCAATAAAATGGACCATTCCTTAAGTGTCTAAAACTCATCAAGTGTTACACTTAAGAGTTTTAGATATATTGGGCTGGAGCCGTGGCTCGGCAGTTACAGCGCTTGTCTGGCATGCACAAGTCCGTGAGTTCAAACCCCAGCACCATGTACATGACGAAGTGTCCAAAGAATGAGTCACATGCAAAACTAAATAAAGATTGCTTCTCTTTCACTCTCTCTCACTGTCCTCTTTCTTTAAAAAAAAAAAAGTTTTAGATATAAATAGAACCCTAAAATAAAAACAGCTGACATAAACTAAACGTATACTAAATGCTAGGCACTGCCTGATGCATGTGTGTCTAACATAATCTTGAGAGGTGGGTGAAATTAGATCTAAAGAGGTTAAGTAGGTTCCTCAGGATCTTACCAGCAGGCTAAAGTAGCAGTCACGAACTGCCCGGTTTGGGTCCTGGTAGCCTGTCACCAGAGGCTGAGCTCTCCATCACTGCACTATTCCACTTCTGTCAAATAGATCATGACGTTCAGTTTATCGTGAGGCGATGATGTAAGGCTACAGGATTCGGAGCAATGAAAAATGAGATCTCTCTTTAGGAGTTCATATTCTATATCTGTTACTAATGATTCCCAAATTCAACACTCCAGTCAAGGGACCCCTCCCCGCACCCCTGCTCCTGAGACTGGACCCATGAGACATCTCAGCCCTTGAAAATTTTCCCTTGTCACCCTTTCATTTCCTGCTCCTCTCACTGTACTTACTGCCTTGCTTGGTTGAAGGCAATATCACCCTAAGCCTAAACTTCAGGTGTTATGCCAGATGGTCCCTGTTTCCTTCCCCCCTCCTTCCCTTTTTTATTTATACCAGGAATTGAACCCAGCGGTGCTTAACCATTGAGCTTCATCCTCAGGCCCCTGCCCCACTTTTTTGAGACAAGGTCTCACTAAACTGCCAAGGCTGGCTTTGAACTTGGATCCCATGCCTCTGCCTCCCAAGCCGCGGGAATTCCAGGTGAGTGCTACCATGCCCAGCTTGCTCCCTCCTGCTTTCTACCCTGTATTTTCAATCCTGTCAATCTTCCTCACCAGTGTGCATGATCTGAAGCAACTGCTCCATAAATGTTAGCTACTGTTACTGTTTCATCCTAAATGTCTCTCATTCCCTCTTTATAACTATATTATTCAGTTTCCAAGGAACTAGTCTTCCAGAGCAAGGAATATGAAGGGACAGAAGCTGAACTTTTATGTGTATGCGTGTGTGTGTGTGTGTGTGTGTTTTGGGGCTAGGGATGGAACAGCAGACATGCTAGCCAAATGCTCTCACTGAGCTACATCCCATACTCAAGGCACAGAACCCTAGAGAAATGTCTCGATAAAGCCAAGCCAACAACCCCTCAGGTTCCAGCTCTTTCCATGAAAGCAAACAGGAAGTATACCTGATGGTTCAACAAAATCCAAGCAGCAAACTAAGGATTAGAAGAATGTCAGAATACTGAAATAGAAAATAACAAATGGCTTCAATCTCAAGGAACTAAACATTCTACTTACTTATTTTACAAAATTAATAATTCAGCATTTGGGGCTGGAGCAGTGGCTTAGCAGTTATGGCGCTTGACTGGCAAGCGCAAGTTCAAACCCCAGCACCACGTACACAACAAAGTGTCTGAGGAATGAAAGTCACATGAAAAACTAAAACTAAATAAAGATTGCTTCTCTCTTTCTCTCTCTCTGTCCCCTCTTTCTTTAAAAAAAAAAAAATTCAGCATTTAACCCTTAAACACAGTGATTCTCAAAAAGTGGGGGAAAAGCCAAGCATGGAAGTGCACACCTGTAATGGGGGGGCAGAGGAGCCAGCCTAAGGTAGGTGGATCACAAGTTCAAAGCTAGCCTCAGCAACTTTGTGAGACCCTGTCTCAAAAAAATAAAAAGTGGGGAAAAGAATGATTCTGGTTTTCCAATCCCCCAGCATTTGGCAATGTCTGGAAACATTTTAGTTGTCACAATAGGGGAAGTGGGTAGAGATCATAAATGCTGCTAAACCTACAAAGCACAGGACTGCCCCCACAAAATTATGCACCTCAAAATGTCAATAGTGCTATTGAAAAACCTTGATAAATGTTTTGAGCACCTTCCCTTTCAAGTTACTTAATGTATAAAAAGTTCTTTCTGGGAAGATGCTACCATCTTGCCCCATAAACTAAGCAATGAGAATTCGTAAGATAGCTAAGAGGTATCTCTGGAAAAGAGATGCATAAATGCTAACTGAATGATTTAGGAAACAAATGCTGTGTTCAGAGAAAGAGAGGACCATAGGCTGAGGCCCTTATTATAGACCTCAAAGCAGGAAGAGTAGTTCCTCAATCAAGGCCTCTATATAAAGTACCCAGAATCCACATTCCCAGCCTTACTGCAGCAGATCCTGTCCCTTCAACCTGCTGTTTGCTCCTATATTCATTATTCACCCATGACAGAAACTGGGCCACATGGCCACAACATTCCACCAGTACTGTAACCACTGAACAAAAAACCCTCAGCTACTTTACAAAAATATGTCAAGCTGAGCAGCAACCACCTCCTACTCAGGACATGATATCACCTCAACCCCATCACTAAATGTCCCTATGACTCCTAGAGGAAGAAGGTAGTGAAAAGACAAAGGTAGAAAATGCTGTATATGTTTCAGACCCTAAGCCGTTATCCTCTGCCACCTAAAAAATCAGGGCTTAGCAGCAGCCAGCCAGGAGCTGCCTCATTTCCTGTGCAACTATGGTAAAAATAGGAAGTGGGGGAGGAAATTCACAAAGCAGAAACAAAAGTAATCACTGCCTAGTTTCCTGAACACAAATCACTAAGCAGGGAGGGTATCATTAAAACATCAAAACGGAAAGACAGGAATGAACAGCCAAGGCTAGGGGAAAGGAAGTGACACTCTTGGTCCTTGGTCCACCAAGACCCAGATTTTTTCCGTGCTTGGGAGACTACGCCAAAAGAAAAACCAGACACTAACCTACAGAAATGGCTGCCTAGGAATTAATACTAAAGCATGTTAAATTGAATACTCATGTAAAAACTCCCAAAATTGTAGTTCCAGAGGTTTAAAAAATGTCAAATGAAAACATGTCAGGGAAGCTGAGATAAAGCTATTTTTTTTTCTAGTAAAGAAATGGAAGGGGAGGGCTAGAGCGGTGGCTCAGTAGTTACAGTGCTCACCTAGCACGCGCGAGTACGTGAGTTCAAACCCCAGCACCACGTACACAACAGTCTTGGAGCAACGAAAGTCACATGAAAAGTTAAATAAAAATTGATTCTCTCTTTCTCTCTATCTCACCGTCCCTCTCTTTCTACAAAAAAAAAAAAAAAAAAAAAAAAAAAAAAAAAAAAAAAAAAAAAAAAAAAAAAAAAAAAAAAAAAAAAAAAAAAAAAAAAAAAAAAAAAAAAAAAAAAAAAAAAAAAAAGAAAGAAAGAAAGAAAAGAAAAAAGAAAAAAAGAAATGGCAGGGGTTGGGGCTGGGGCCATGGCTCAGCGGTTACGGCACTTGGCTGGCATGTACAAGTACCCAGGTTGGAACCCCAGCACCACGTACATAACAAGTGTCAGAACAACAAAAGCCACATGAAAAACTAAACAAAACCGATCACTTTTTCTCTGTCTTTAAAAAAAGAAATGCCAGGGGGCTGGAGTGGTGGCTTGGTAGTTACAGTGCTTGCCTGGCATGGGTGAGGACACAGGTTCAAACCCCAGCACCACATACACAACTAAAGTATTGGAACAACAAAAGCCACATGAAAAACTAAATAAAATTGATTCTCTCTCTCACTGCCCACCTCTTAAAAGAAAAGAAAAGTGGGGCTGGAGCAGTGGCTCAGCAGTTGAACATTTGCCTACCATGTGTGAGGACCAAGGTTTGAACCCCAGCACCACGTACACAACTAAGTGTCATAGAAACAAAAACCAGATGAAAAAATAAATAAAATTGATTCTCTCCCCCTCTCTTTTTAAAAAAAAGAAAAAAATGGTATTAAGATCTGGAGCTGTAGCTCAGCAATTGGAACACTTACCTGGCATGCACGCAGACCTGAGTTTAAACCCCACCACCACATAAACAAGCCTAGCTTGTTTGAGTTCCTGGGCTCATTCCCCAGCACCACAAAATAAAGATGCTTCTCTAGCCACTGACATGGGCCAGCCCTGTGAGTTCAGCCTGACTGCTTTAGGCACCAGGACACTGCAGTAACAAGACAGCACCTGCTCACAAAAAGCCACCAATCTAACTGTGGAACAAAATGCATTCACACAGTGACACTTGACTGCCTCTGATGCTGACATTTGTTCTATAACAGTTTATTACCACAAAATATGGCATTCCTCTAAAAAACCAAAGCAAGTTATCATTAGTGGTTCTGAGGAGCTTTTATATTTGGTAATCTACAAACAACTGATCATTTCATTTCAGCAGAAGAAAACCTATTCTAACCACAAAGTCAACAGAGCTGAAATTCACTTTCCAAATAACCCAGGCTTAAAAAATAAAATGTGCTAAATGGTCATATAGGTGAAAAATAGGATTAATTTTATTTAAATTGAGGGCTGTTTTTCTGGGGGGGTGGGGGTGCTAGAGTCTAATTTTAAAGCCACTACATAAATAGTAGAAAAGTAAATGAAATGGGTGATAATCACCACATGTTCAATTTGACTCAAAGAAATAATTAACATTCAATGGGGGGAAAAGCCAAAATTACTTGATTCTGCTGAAAACAGACCTAAAGCTATCTGAGTACGAAGAATACCAGTTATCTAATCTGAGAATACAGTACTAACAACCTCAGTTTCTTCCACACTCTCACAACACGCTTCTAACACCAGATGTGTGGGGAATTTTCCCAACACCCCAAGTAAGCAAACAATTCTGCAGCTTCTCCAGAGCACATCTGCTGCATGTTTTCCAACTCAGCTCTGACACTGTCTACACAGAGATTGAGTCAGATCTCACAGGTTAAAGGCTCAGTCATGGGGCTGGAGTGGTGGCTCCGTGCGAATGGCGCAAATGGCGTTTGCCCAGCAGTTGCAAGTTCGTGAATTCAAACCCCAGCACTATGTACACAACAAAGTCTCAGAGCAATGAAAGCTGCATGAAAAACTAAATAAAAATTGTTTCTCTCCTTTTCTCACTGTCCCTCTCTCTTTAAAAAAAAAAAAAAAAAAAGGCTCAGTCACTTCACTGTCCCTGGCTTCTGATGCCAAGTGAAACTCAAAAGTTGTTCTATCTGTGCTTTTGATCAATCAGCTGTAATTCAGGTTCCTTCAACCCCTTACTTGAATTTGATGAATTTGCTAAAGTGGCTCAGAGAATTGGGGGAAACAATTTAATAACATTTACCAGTTTATTATAAATGATATTACAAAGTATACTTCTGAAGAGATGCATAGGTCAAGGCATGTAAAAAGAGGTAGAAAGAAAGCACTCAAGCCCTGTCTGGGCACCCCATCCTCCAACAGCCTCAGAGGTTCAGCTATCTAGAAGCTCTCTGAACCCTGTCCTGTCAGGTTTTCAGGAAGGTTTCACTACAAAGGCATGACTGATTAAATCACCAGCAACTGGTAACCAATTTAACTTCTCAGAGGCTGGGGCCAGAGCTCAAAGTCCCAACTCCAAAAAGTTGCCTTGGTTTTTCAGATGACCAGCCCCCATCCCCAAGTCCCCTATGGGCAGCCAGTCAACAATCAACTTAGCATACAAAAAGATATTTATCACTTTGAAAGTTCCAAGGATTTTAGGAGTTGTCTACCAGGAAACAGGTAAGAAAATCAAATATGAATTTCACAATATCACATCCAAAAGTTCTTAAACTTATAAAAAAAAGTTGGTTTAGTGAAAACTAATTGTATCCATTAGAAAGTTATTTCAAAAAAACAAAACTTGGGGGCTGGATTGGTGACTCAGCGGTTTCATCGCAAAAACAAAACAGAACAAAAGAAAAACCTTGCTATTGTACTCATTCTTAACAACTCGGCACTGTGTAACCTATCCAAAATTAACCTCAAAGAGAAAAAAGAAGTATTTCTCCAGAAACTTATACACAAAGAGGTAAACCAAACTACACTGGAAATTATTTTTCTTACTATGTAGAGGAATTAATTGCATAAAGATATAACTATTTCAGATTCAAGACCATTTTTGAAAATGTAAGGTACTCAAGAACAATTTTATCAAAGGAGAATGATAATGGCTTCCTTCTCCAAACTGGGAACAGACTCCAATTGTGCACATCCAGAAAACCCTATCAAAAAAGACCAGCAAGCCAGAGTCACAGCAGGTCAAACCTAAAAGTACAAATGCTAGGAACCTTCTCATTATCCACCCTCTAGACAGGAAAGGCAGCCTCAGAGAGCAGGACACTATGGTTAGCCTCCAGTTGATCTTCCAGCTCTGCCACTTACCCAGAATAAGAGGCTTCACATCCTCAAACTTTTGCTCAGGTCCTACTGTGTGCAGAGCACTGTGCCAGGCATCAAGGATGCAGTGGTACAGCTTATAATCTCATCTAATTATAATCTAATGAGAAAAAAAAAAGAAGAAAATGTTCAGGCCTCTATCTTTTCAGTAAGATGCTCCAATACAAAGAAGACAGTTCATGAAAATGAGGCAGTGGAGTAGTTTATCGCTATGGGTTTGGGAATCAAACTGAACTGGATGTGAATTCCTACTCTCAGTAAATATCAGCTAAATGAATGGCTCTTCCTAGCTTTATGACCTTAAGCAAGTCACCACAAAGAGAAATTTTTTTTTCAATACTGGGAACAGAACTCAGGGCCTCACAAGGGTAGACAAGTACTCTACAATTGAGCTTCATCCCCCAGCCTTTTCATTTTATTTTGAGACAAGGTCTCACCAAGTTGCCTGTGTGGGCCTCCAACTTATGATCCTCCTGCCTCAGTCTCAGGAGTAGCTGAGATTACAGGTATGTGCCACCACACCCAGCTAAGTTACCTGGATTCTTGTGCTTCAGTTTCTTCAGTACTAAGATGAAGATTAAATCCATAAAACACAGCACTTGGTACATCTTTAGTCTCAGTAAGTGTAAGTTACTACTGTGAAAGAGGCTATGATTAGTCAGAGGCTAGCACTCCATTCTTCATTCTGGTCTACCACTAGTCAAAACACCCCCCAGCCCACCATACCATAGTTACAATTCAGAAATAGAACTTACTTTCCTCCATCTGACTCCAACTCCCAAAGCCCAGGCAACAAACTAAAAAGTGATGATGCACCAAGTGCCCTGGAAAGAAAGGAGGTCAAAGCTCCTCCTGCTTCCCTGCCCACCAGTCCCTCCTTCAGTTCCCAGGTAGAGGGAAGTAGAAAACCCTGGACACAACTGAAGAGATCAATCACCTCAAATTACAAAGAACATGACAAAGTTACTTAAGTACAAGGATACAGTGCACTCTTTCCTATCTTGAGATACCAGCACAAGTCCATGTGAGCTGATGAAAGGGGCTCACTTTGGCCTCTCCCTGCCCACATCACCAGAGCCTGGGGCATCCAGGACTGGGAGCCAAGCCAACTTTCTTCTGCCTCTGTTCTCATGTGTGCATATCCGTCTCTGGGACCAGGGTGTGGGATGAGGGAAGACTCAGGTACTCCCAGGTTCCCTGACCATAATTGTCTTCTCACTAGTACCTAACCTTCAGATCATTTTTAATTTGAAAACTGTATTTTTTTAGGTAATGTCTAGCTCAAATTCCACATTCAAAAATCTTCCCATTATGAATCTTTACAACTGTCAGTTTGAAAATACATTTACTGCCCATATAGAATAAAAAAATTTTTGTTTTGTTTTGTTTTTAAAATAGCATCATATCTAGGAATGAATCTTAGACTTAGAGTAAGGGCTGGAGATATAGCTCCATGGTACAGTACTTTTCCAGCATACGCAAGATCCTGGGTTCAAACTTCAGTATGGGGGTAGGGAGTGGGGATAGATTCAGGATAGTTGGAGGGGCCTGTGTCAAGAACACCCTCTGGCAGCCTGTCTTCAAGCATCAACCAGGAAGTAACACACAAATTCTGCATTAAGGGTTCATTAAATAAATTATAAAGGAACATCTCACAGCCATTTCAAAGATCAAGGTAAAGGATTTGCCTAGCATGCCTGAGGCCCTGGGCTCTATCTCTAGCACACACAGTGCCCCTCCTCAAAAAAAAGATTAAAGTAGAGTTTCCATATTCATGATCATCTATGATGTCACCAAGAAATCATATCATCTTAATATGCTCATATAATGATGACCTGTCATATCCTAACATCCCAGTTTCAGGATCCCTCCATGTTCTTTCCTGTTTCTGATTCTTCTGCCTCAGGCTGTATGGGCCACACATTACCCTTCAAACAAGACCCTTCATGTCCTTCCCCCTTGTTTTACGTTTTCCAGAAGTTACCCATATTTAAGATCCACAGTTTTGATGAAACCATCATGCCTAGGCCACCTAAGTCACCATGGAGCTTTTGCAGAGCCCCTGCAGCCTCTGCTACCACTGCCTGTCAGTGCCTCTGCTTGTCTTTATCTCCAAGAGATATGGATACGTCTCTCTGGATACATCTTCACATTTACTGGAGGGCACAATCCACAACCACCGCAACAAAAATCACATTCCTGCCAGAAGTATTGGCAGGTCCCTACAAATATGAACTCAATAAAGCCTCTCTTGAGGCAAGCAATAGTGCCTTCCTCAATTTCAAATGGAGTAAACTGAGACAAGAAGCTCTATGACTCAGAAGCTAATGACTAGTAAGAGACGGCAGCAAGACCTGAACCCAAGCAGTTGGGCTGTGCTTGCTGTTTGTCCCTTCCCTATGTGACTATACATCACAGATACTTATTATTAAAGGGGCTGGGGATTTAGCTCAGTGGCAGAGCGCTTGCCTAGCACGCGCAAGGCTCCAAGTTTGGTCCTCAGCCCTGAAAAAAAATGCATTAAAAAATTTTTGTTCTTGGGCTAAAGCAGTGGCTCAGCAGTTGGAGCACTTGATGGCATGCACAAGAATCCAGGTTCGAACCCCAGCACCACATACACAACTTAGTGTTGGAGAAACAAATGCCAGGTGAGAAACTAAATAAAATTGATTCTCTTTCCCTTTCTCACTATCTTAAAAAAAAAAAAAAAAACAACTAAAAAAATTTGTTTTTATGCTTTTTTTGTTTTGTTGGTACTAAGGGTTAAGCCCTTTACCACTGAGCTATATCCTCAGCCCATTTTATCTTATTTAATTTTTTAAAATTTTGAGACAGGGTCTTACTAACATGCCAAAGCTGGCCTTGAATTTATGATCTTCCTAATTCAGCCTCCCAAGTAGCTGGGATCAGGCATGTGCCCCATGCCCAGCTTAAAATTTATTTTTAAATCAAAAACTATACACATAGTGAAAAAAAAATCCATACCACACAAAATGGTATGCAAGAAAAAGCCAAGTCAGCCTGGTTTTCTGGGGCACTCCAACTGCTGAGCCACTGCTCTAGCCTAAAGGCAACCACTTCTTCTTTTCCATCATTCCAGAAAACTCTTCTGAAACCTCATTTCACTAAATGATCTCTCTCTGAGCTCCATCGATATCTGTATATCTGCTTTAATTAAATCCTAAGAAGTACAAATTTTTACATCTTAACCCAAGGTGGTTTCATGAAGTCACAGGATATTTGTGGGCTTTGGACTTCATCAGGAACGGGGTCACAAAGCCTTTCAATGTACAAAAGACATCAAAGGTTAGCCCTGCAGCAGCATGCAGGCTGAATCAACAGACAGAGACCTATCAGGTGACATTCAACACGTCATTTCTGCAACAGTAGGTAGGTACCTGCATCCGAGGGTTGTTGTGAAGACTAAACAAGGTAAAACACACAAAGCACTCAGCACCAGACATGGTTAGCACAAAGCCTAAGGTACTGTTAATGCCCAATAAGTTAACATGTTACTCATCACAAACCTTATGCTTGCTCACCTCCACTCTTTGTACATGTCATGGACCTACTTAAGTGTTCTCCCCTTAATATGGTCCTGGACTTTCTTTTTTTGTTAGTTGTACTGGGAACTGAACCCAGGAGCTACCTCCTCATCTCTTTTTTTATTTGGAGACAGTGTCTCACTAGATCATGGAGGTTGGCCTCAAACTTGTGATCCTCCTGCCTCAACCTCCTAAGTAGCTGGGATTGCAGGTGTAGGCCACCATGCCCAGGAAGGACTTTCTCCCACAGGACTCAGATCAAGAACAACTTTCTACGGGAAGTCTTCTCTAAAAATTGCAGGCGGGATTCCCTGTGTGAGCAGTTTGGGGAAAGCTGATCTGTCATCACTTCCCACCGTATGGTTATCAGTTGTCAGTGCACTCAGGAGCAAGCAGATTTGGGGAAGCAGTGAGGGGGAGAGCTGATTGAGGCTATGTAAACTCAAAGATGAATGGCATATTAGTCAGAAAGCCAGTCACAAAGTTTACAAACACCAAAAATAGCTAACACTTGCTGAACACTGACCAGGCAGTGGGTTCAAAGCCCTCATGGCAACGCTAAGGGAAAGGTGATCCTATTATCCCCATTCTACAGACAGGAAACCTCAGGGATTAGTCATCAGTCCAAGATCAGGATCTGACCCAAGCAGTCTGTATACAGAGCTTTCAATCAACTGTATTCTCTCTTTGGCAAGACATTTCCATATGAAACCCTGTTCTAACCTGAGGATGTTAAGGAGAATATAAGAGAAAGACTCTCCTAGCTAGAGGCATGAAGAGAGACACACTCATCCATTGGGCACTGCAGAGGTTCTGCAGAGGACTACACACAGCTTCTGTGGTCAAGCCTCCCAGATAGTGTTATAGACACACTTCCTAATTCTCTCTCCTGTACCTGCCACTCCAATTTCCACAGACATCATCTGAACCCTCCTAGAAACACAAATCTTTCTTTGGAGGATATCAAATTGTTTGAGTTTTCTGGCTACAAACACATTCCAATCATGCCTTTCTGGGGTTATAACTGGGTCAGTTTGGTTGAATTTAAAGTTTTCCCTGAAATTCTTTCTATTTGCAAAATGTTTCTTGGTTTTATATATCTTTCCTATAGAGAGTTGATTTTTATTGTTTTGATTTTGTTCTCAGATGATCATTCAATCATTCAACAAATACTTAATTGTCTCCTGAACACTATTTTTTTTTTTAAGAGAGAAAGACAGTGAGAGAGAGAGGATCAATTTTTATTGAGTTTTTCACATGGCTTTTGTTGCTCTGACACTTAGTTGTATACGTGGGTGCTGGGGTTTGAGCCTGTGTTCTTACACATGCTGGGCAAGTGCCATAACTGCCAAGCCACGGCACCAGCCCCCTCCAGAACACTATTCTAATCGTCTCCAGAACACTGTTCTATGCCCTGGAGAAAAAAAGCAGTGAACAAGACAGGAAAGATTTCTGAAACCTGACAAAACTTTTTTGGTGTCACCCCTTCTAGGTTCTTACGATATTTTCTGGTGACTGCTTATTTGACTTTCTTCCCCAGACTGTGCCTTTCACCTCTGTACTCTGATTTTTTTTTTTTTTAAGAGAGAGGGACAGTGAGAGAGACAGAGAAAGAGAAAAACAGCTTTATTTAGCTTTTCACATGACCTTTGTTGCTCCAACACTTAGTTGTGTACGTGGTGCTGGGGTTTGAACCCAGGTCCTCGTACTTGCCAAGCAAGCGCTGAAACCACTGAGCCACCGCTCCAGCCCTGTATTCTGATCCTGCAATGAAGTAACTGGCCTGTACTGTAAGTACTTCATCAATGTGAGCTAATTAATTCATGACTAAATTCACTGGGTCTCATCCTTCTATCAGAGTGAAACCAGATTATGACTGAAGTCCGTTAAAAAAAAAAAGTTACAAAATCTAAATTAGGGGGCTAGAATAGTGGCTCAGCAGTTATGGAGCTGGCACGCACCAGTACACAGGTTCAAACCCAGGCAAAACATACACAATGAAGTGTCCAAGCAATGAAAGCATTGAGAAAAAATAAATAAATAAAATAAATAAAACTGATTCTGTCTTTCTCTTTCACTGTCCCCTGTCCCTCTCTCCCTTAAAAAAAAAAAAAGTATATAGCTAGAATACAAATAGCAACTGCAACCTGAATCAATAAGGAAGATGAGACATGATATATTCATGATATATTAGCTAGTAAGAACCTTAGATTTGGGGTGGAGCGGTTATAGCACTTGCCTGGCTATGTGCACATAGCAAGGATGCAAGTTTGTACCCCACCACCACATATACAAAAAAGTGTTGGAGCAACAAAAGCCACATGAAAAATTAAATAAAATTGACTCTCTCTCTCACTGTCCCTCTCTTTAAAAAACAAAAACAAAAACAAAACAACAACAACAACAAAAAACTCTTAGATTCATGAAGGGCTCCAACACCTGGAGAAAGTATGGCATTAGGAAAATGTCCAGGAGACACAGGAAAATGAAGAACATGCAGAAAAGTCTAAATTGGGGGTCTGTAAGTGGAGGCAGGTGTGAGGGAGCAGCAAAGTAGTTCTCAACATGGAAGTGACATACTGGATGTGTGGGAAGGAGCATATATTTGGGGGGAGGGGGTTTGATGAAGCTAGGCCTCAAAAAATGCCCCCACAGAGATGTAGGAGTAAGTAAAACAGCAAAGACAAGTGAAAATACACAATTCCAAAGTTAAGAAAATGACCACAACAGCTCCCAAATGGCCAAGAATGAAGCTGGTTTATGAAATAAAGAATGGCTCATCATGCCAAATATTTACAGTCAAAAGCAATGAGTAAGCAACAGCCACTGCATCTGTCAATTATGGGACCCTAAAGAGGGCAGTTTCAATAGAGGTAAAGACACATTTGAAGCCCAACTCCTGACACCTCAGGTTCCAAGAGAAAATGGCGGTCTGCTTTTCTATAACTCCCAAAACAAAGCAATTTCTTTTTCTTTCTTTCTTTCCTTTTTTTTTTAAGAGAGAGAGAGAGAGAGAGAGAGAGAATTTTTTTTAATTTAGTTTTTCACGTGACTTTCATTGCCCAGAGACTGTGCACGCGGTGCTGGGATCTGAACTTGCATACTTGTGCATGCCGGGCAAGCACCATAACTGCCAACTGCCAAGCCACCACTGCTCCAGCCCCTGAGCAATTTTTTTTTTTAAGTTTTTTTTTTTTTTTTAAGAGAGAGGGACAGAGAAAGAGAGAAACAACTTTATTCAGTTTTTCACATGGCCTTAGTTGCTCCAACACTTAGTTGTGTATGTGGTGCTGGGGTTTGAACCTGGGTCCTTGTGCTTGCCAGGCAAGCGCTGAAACCGCTGAGCCACTGCTCCAGCACCCCCCCAGCAATTTCTTAATCAAACTAAAATTCTTTGTCCACCTAGGAAAGTCACTGTTTTCCACTAAAAATAAAGTCACAGAAGGGAGAGAGAGAGAGAGTAGACACTCAATTCAAATATGCTTCAGCCTGCTAGCTCAGACAGATTTTCTGAGAGATTTCAAAAATTCACTGGGTATACAGTTCCTGGTATTTATTAGGCTTCAGGTTTTCAACAGAATAAACAGTAAAATTTTTGCAGAATCATGTGCAACTTATTTATTTTTTTAAGGATGTTTAAAGTATGCTGTCTTCCAAAAATCCAGAGATAATTTTAGATTGAAAAATCTAGGCTTGCCAAAGCAATCTGAGAACTTTTCTATCTTGGTCTCCAATCTAACCTACGTATTCATGTGCAAAAATAGAGGAAGATTAGAATCTCAAATGCCACATTGAAAAGTTGCCACAGCAAACCTGAACTCTTCATATGGAGTTTATCTTGTCAGCAAGACAGAAAATGAAACAGCAATAATGTAAACGTTTGGCTTTAAAATACACGTATTTTTAAAAATCTCAAACATGAAATACTCTTCAGATTGCAAAGGAAAATGATTTTTTAAAAAGGATGACACAATGAAAAGAAAAAATTGTGGTTTTTCAAGGCACACGAAAACATCTGATTGTACTCAAAATTTGTAAGTAGTCCTTTACAAACGCTTACTTGGAACTTTAAACCTAAAGTATAAGACAAAACGGTTACATTTTATTCAAGAAAACTGAAACAAATGACTAGTCAGTCATTTAAGAAATATTTTATATCCTAAACCAAAAACAAGTTCTAAGTAGAAATAAAACTGCCAGGTAAAGGTGGATGGAATTTTTTTTTTGTAACATTAGGATAGGGAAGAATTTTCCAAACATATCAACAAAGAAGAAAATACTATATATGTTTTTTTTCCAACGAAAGTTACCTTTTATCCCAGTTGTAAACGTATCCCAAGACAATAATCAGACAAATCCCTTTGGCGGAATCATCTTGTGGCAAACTAGAAATAATCTAAATGGTCATCAGATCTGGCGTGATGGCACAAGCCTAGGATCCCTGCAAAGACCCTGGGAGGATCTCAAGTTCGAGGCCAGCCTTAGCCACTTAATAGCAACTTGGAGAGACTCCTTTCCAAAGAAACAGAGGAAGAGGGCGAAGAAGCCCATAAAAGTGACATTATATATCTGTACCTACTGAAACTCCAAAAATGTTAGCTGTAGTTATCACAGAATGGTTAAGTGGGCAGATGACTGTAATTACCTCCCTTACACTTTTTGTACTGTCTTAAGTATTTTACAAAACAAGAAGAATGGGCTGCTTTTATAATGGGGGTGAGCGGCAGAAAACAAGCTACTTCCAAATGCGGGACTCCCCTAGCAGAGTGTTTCTCTGACAAATTTTGTAATAAGTATAAACAAAATTCTTATCATGTCAACCAGGCACGCTTCTTTCCTGGCACCGCACGGAGCAGGAAGACACACCCCTGACCCTGCGCTCCCCACGGACGTGGGTCCTTCATCCTCAACCCCTGCCCTCCCGGGTCCCCGCGGACCCTCCCCTGGCCCCATAGCGCCAACAGGCTCAGCAGGGCCGGAAAATCACGTTCCTCCGCGGCCGGCCCCAACTAGGAAGGTGCGCACCGCCCGCCCGGCAGCCGCGGGGCGGCGTGAGGGCCGCGTCCCCCACCAGGCTCAGCGGACCCCGGCCGCCCGCTGCCCACGGGCGGCTGTCCCTTCGCCGACTGCTCCGCGAGCTTCCGGGAGCGGGTACCAGCGCCAGCCAGACCTCCTGGGCCCTGGCGTCCCAAGGGTACGTTCCCCTCCCTCGCCTGGCCGGCGCCGTTCCTCCCCTCCCGTCCCGTCCCGCGTCCTCCGGGTCCCAGCTGCGCCCCCCGTCCCAGGAACGGGCCAGGAGGCCCCTCCGGGCTTCCGTCCGCCAGGCCAGCGTCCGCAGAGCCCCGCGTCCTCCACAGCGGGCGGGCAAGGGGTGGGAGCCCACGGGCCCGCGCCGTGCGGCCCGGAGAGAAGCGGCGCCCCGCGAGCTTGTCCCGCCACTAGTCCCGGCCACGTCCCACAACCCACCGCCCACCGCCCGCCCGCGCCCGCTCGCGCCCGCTCCTCACCTGCGACGCGCTCCGGCCCCCAGCACACCGCCCGGACCGGCTGTGTACACCGGAAGTGACGTTGCCGACCGGCCCCGCCCCCGCCCCAGGCGGACGCCGGGGTGGCTGCGGATCCCACGGCCGGAGCTGACCCTCCCCTTGCGCGAGCGGGGCGGGGGCGTCCCCGAGCGTCTTACCCTGGGGACTGAGGACCTCCCAGTGGCATCACTAGGGAGAGAGTGGAAGCCTGGCTGCCAGAGCCGCAGGGTCCCTCGGATTCTCCGCTATGGCTCGGCCTGGGAGCGAGAGACCACGGTTGCGTCCTTAGATAACTGAGATACTGCGCTATAGGTGCCAGGCGTTGATAGTCACTGCAGGAATTGGATAATACTCTTACCCTCATTGGTTCATTCTCTGTTGCTAGAAATAGAATACAACTGTCACAGATCCGTGTGATACTATTGTGCCAATTGTGACAAGTGGAAGGAGGGGAAAGTGGAAGAGGGGGAAGAGCACCCTGACCTAGTGGGGGGAGGTAGTCAGGGAATTCCCCCAGGAAAAGAGCAGGAGCTGAAGTCCAAAAAGAGAGAAATTAAAAGCGAAACAAAAACCTGGAGAAGGAGGACAGGCAGAAGAAACAGCAGGTGTTTTCAAACTGTGTTCAGCAAACCAGGTCTAGGACAAAGAGAAGTTAGGCCTGGCCTGAGAACATTGCATACCTAATGAGTTTTAAGCAAGAGATGATTTGATCACATTTGTGGGTTTAAAGGAATTACTCTAGCTGTAGTGTGGAGGACTGGGAAGGGGAAGCAAGAGTGGGTGTACAGGACTGAGGGTGCAGGTGAGTGATAGAGCCCTTGCCTAGCATGTGTGAGAGCCATAGTTCAATCCCCAGCTGGCAAAAAAAAAAAAGGATCAGAGGGGCTGGAGCTGTGGCTTAGCGGTTTAGGTACTTGCCTGGCATGCGCGAGGATGTGAGTTTAAACCCCAGCACCACCTACACAATGAAGTGTTGAGTTCAAACCCCAGCACCACGTACACAATGAAGTGTTGGAGCAACAAAAGCCACATGAAAAACTAAATAAAAATTGTGTCTCTCACTGTCTCTCTCTCTTTAAAAAAAAAAAGTGGATCAAATGTCTACATCCATATTCATAGCAGCATTATTCATAGTAGCCAAAAGGTAAAAGAAACCCAATGTCCATCAATGGATGAATGAATAAACAAAATGTCAAATGTGTATGTGTGTGTAACAATATCATTCAGCCTTAGAAAGGAAGAAGGTTCTGACATATACTACAAATGGATGAACCTTGAACACATGCTAAATGACATAGTCCAGTCCGAAAATGACAAGTATTCTATGAGTTCACTTACATAAGTACCTAAAGCTTAGAGTGGCCAAAAGCATAGAGACAGAAAATAGAATGGCCGTGAACAGGGACTAGAGGGAGGGGAGAATGGAGAGTTAAGTGTCTGTTGGGTACAGTTTCAGTTGGAGAAGATGAAAAAGTTCTGAGGATAGTGGTGTGCTGGTGGTTGTACAACATTGTGATTATACTTAAATGCCACAGAACTGTGCACTTAAAATGGTAAATTTTATGCTATGTATATTTTAAACACCAAAAAAAAAAGGGGGGGTTGCAGAAATCCACTGGGAAGTTCTTTTCATTGTTCAGGCAGAAGATGATCCTGATTTAGACTTAGGATACTCAAAAATTTTTTTTCTAAGAGAGAGAGGTAGAAAGTGAAAGAAAGAATCAATTTTTATTTGTTTGTTTTCATTTCTCCTTTCTTTCTGGGACACTTAGTTGTGTATGTGGTGCTGGGGTTTGAATCCATGGCCTTGCACATGGCAGGCAAGTACTCTGAATTGCTGAGCCACCACTCCAGCCTGAGACTCAAATTTTTTGTTCATGAACATCTATCAGGAAAATTTAAAACAAGTATGCTGTTGTGCACCTGTACTCCCCAACTACTGAGGAGGCTAAGGCAGGAAAATCACTTGAGCCCAGGAGTTCAGAACCAGCCTTGGCAATTAGTGCAACTCTGTTAAAAAAAAATTTTTTTTTTGAGCCAAGTGCACACCTGTAATCCCAGTGGCTTGGGAGGATGAGGCAGGAGGATTGCAATTTCAAAGCCAGCCTCAGGAACTTACCGAGGCCCTAAGCAACTTAGTGACAGCCTGTCTCAAAATAAAAAATGGAAAAGACTCGGGATGGGGTTGGAGCAGTGGCTTGGCAGTTATGGTGCCTGCCTGGCATGTGCAAGGATTCGAGTTTGAACCCCAGCACCACATACACAACGAAGTATTGAGCAATGAAAGCCACACGAAAACCTAAATAAAATTGATTCTTTCTCAAATTCACTGTCCCTCTCTCTTAAAAAGGGGGGGGCATGGAGCAGTGGCTTGGTGGTTATGGCGCTTGCCCGGCATGTGCAAGTACACGGGTTCAAACCCCAGCACCCACATACACAACTGAGTGTCAGAACAATGAAAGCCATTTGAAAAACTCAATAAAAATTGATTCTCTCTAACTCTCTCTCTCTCTCTCTCTCACTGTCATCTTTAACGAAAAGAAAAAGAGAGGAAAAAAAAAGAAAAAGAAAGGACTGGGGATGAGGCTAAGTGGTTAAGTACCCCTGGGTTCAAACTCTGGTACAAAAAAAAAAAAAAAGAAAAAGAAAAAGAAAAAGAACAAAAGTGTTTTTTTGAGCTGGGCTCAGTGGCGCATGCCTGTAATCCCAGTGACGGAAGCCTGAGGCAGGAAGATCTCAAGTTTAAGGACAGCCTGGTCAATTTAGTAAGACCCTTTTCAGTTTAGGGAGACCCACTCTCAAAAATAAAAAGGACTGAGGATATACTCAGTGATAATGTGTCCCTGGGTTCAAACCCCAGTACTAAAAAAGTATACATATGTTTTTAAAATATGGTTTGAATATTATCTATATTTTACCCATAAATACTATGTATCTTCTACATTACTAACATACTAATTGCACTCTGAATATATACAAAAAATTTTTTGGTTTTTTTGTGGTTTTTGTTGTTGCTGTTTTTGTTTTTTTTTGTTTTGTTTTGTTTTGTAGTGCTGGGGATTGAACCCAGTGATGCCGTACCACTAAGTTACATCCCAGCAATTTTATTTTTATTTTGAGACAGGGTCTCAGGAAGTTACTGAGGCTGGTGTCAACCTTGTGATCCTCCTGCCTCAGCCTTCCAAGTAGCTGTGATTATAGGAGTACACCACCTAGCCCAGCAACAGGAAGGATTTTGAAAGATAAAATTATAGGGCCAGGCATGTAGCTCAGTGGTTGAGGACTTGCCTAGTAAGTGTGAGATCTCAGCATCACAAAGAGGAAAAAAGGATAAAAGTTCTTTTCTTTTCTTTCTTCTTTTGTTGGGGGAGGAGGAAGGAAAAATTTATTTGAGGCTCATGGTTTCAGAGGTCTTAGTCCATAAAAGGCCAGCTCCAGTCCTTGGGGCTCAAGGTGAGGCTGAACAGCATGGCAGAAGTGTGTGACAGAGGGAAGCAGCTCAAGGCATCACATCACAAAGCAGAGCAGCATATATAGAAATTCTAACATCTTCTTCCTGTACTCCAGGGGATTACCTGCTCAGGCTAGAAGGTAGGCAAACCTCACTTCAAACGCCTCTCACAAATTAGAGTTGTGGCAAGGGGGGCCCAATTTGAGAAAGATTTCAGAATAAAATAGATGCAAGTCAGTGGTGAAAGGGACACAGATTCAGGAAGAGGAGGGAATCCTGGGTCTTTAGAATAAGCCATTATAATGGTGTTCCTCCCAATGATGGAAAGCCCTTGAAGAGACCATTTAGGAAGCTGGAGGAGAGGAGGAAGACCATGAGTTCCATTATGAACATGATATCAACATTTCAAGGATGGGAATCCGGAGCTTAGAAGAGAAGTATACACTAGAGATGTCATGGTCATTACTATAAATTGAGAGATAAGGAAGGCTTTGTGTGTGTGTGTGCTGGGGATTGAACTCAGGGATGCTTTATTTTTATTTTTATTTTTTTTAGAGAAAGAGGGGACAGAAAGAGAGAGAGAGAGAGACGGAGAGAATCAATTTTTATTTAGTTTTTCACATGGTCTCGTTGCTCCAAGACTTCGTTGTGTACGTGGTGCTGGGGTTTGAACTCGTATACTTGCGCATGCCAAGCAAGTGCTGTAACCGGTGAGCCACCACTGCTCCTCAGGGGTGCTTTATGACTAAGCTACATCCCCAGCCTTTTTGATTTTTATTTTTTTATTTTGAGACAGTGTCTCACCAAGTTGCTAAGGCCAGCCTTGAACTTGCTATCCTCATTCCTTAGCCCTCCTATGCTGAGTTGCTGGGATTATAGGGATATATTACAGCATGCAGCAGGATAGAATTTTCTTTTCTTTCTTTTCTTTTCTTTTTTTTGGTTGAGTGTAAGGGTAGGATTTATTCAAGTGTGTATAAAAACAGAACTCCTGCAGGGTGAGAAGGGACCCTACAGAGGTTGCCCTAGAAGTTTCTTCTTCTTTTTTTTTTTTTTTTAACATTTTTTTTTCAGGGCTGAGGACCAAACTCAGGGCCTTGTGCATGCTAGGCAAGCACTCTGCCACTGAGCTAAATCCCCAACCCCAACCCTAGAAGTTTCTTAATACTTTAGAGGCACCATTGCATTGAGAACCATTAGTTCAGAGTAGAACCCTCCTTCCTACTGGGTGACTTGCTGCAGCAGTTTTAGGTAAAGTGGAGATGGAGCAAGTATTCATCAGGGTTTAGGTTGAGTAACAAAGAAAGGGGCCAGAATGTTACCAACATCATGGGCCATGGTACCCCAGCTGGAGGAGGAGGAATGTGAAGTGGAAGAGGGCAGCTGGCAAGCTGGGGATGTAGCTCAGTGATGGGGCACTTGCCTTTGGCATGTGTGAGGCCCTGGGTTAAATCCCTACTACCAACAAAATTAAAATTTTTCAAAAAGGCAGCTGTCTTGGAAGAAGTGTCCCTGGTTCCTGGCATCATCTTGCCTTTGTAGGCTAGAAAAAAGGCCAGGATGATGGTGGCAGGCTTTTGTGGGTCAACTGTGACTCTTGCAGTCTCAAAATGAGCCTATCTCTTATTCATGACCCTCCTAGCTCTCACTACAGGCTTCAGGGAATGCTGGACCTTCAGGGCCTCATGTATGCTGAGCATGTACTAAACCCCTGAGCTACGCTCACAGTCCCCCACTGGACCTTTAAAGTAGCTGTTTCGCCATGTGGCAGGCTCTGACCCATCTCCCCGACTGCTGCTGGTCACTTCACTCCAAAGCTCATGGTCCCAGAGTAAGGTGCTGGAAAATTTCATGCCTTCACCATTTGGATCTCTCCTACAGGCTTCAATCCAGGACTGGGAAAGTCTAGAGAAACAATCAATCACACACAAAGGGTTTTTTATGCCGGGGATTGAACCCAGGGATGCTTTAACCACTGAGCCAAAACTCCAGCCTTTTTTTTTGGGAGGGGGCAGGGGAAAGGTTCTCACTGAGTTGCTTAGAGTCTTGCCAAATTGCTAAGCCTGGTTTTGAGTTTGCAATCCTCCTGCCTCAGCCTCCTGAGTCACTGGGATTATAGACATGTGCCACCACACCCCAGCCACACATGCAGTTTTGAGTTCAGCATGAACATTGTCAGCCTTGGGACCCCTTTGATGATCTTTGTGGTATTCCAAGCAGTGGTCTGTCTTAGACCTCTCAAGCTTCCCTGGAACATTTTATAGTGTGGACATATTGAGTCTGCTTTATGAGTCCACCTGCAGATGTTGTACCTCTGCCTCATACGTTAGAATTATTTATTTTCATTCATCAAACGCATACAGCTGGGTGAGGTGGTACACACCTGTAATCCCAGTGGTACTGGAGGCTGAGGCAGGAGGATCATGAGTTTAAAGCCAAACTTAGCAAATTAGAGAGACTCTGTCTCAATATAAAAAGGGATGGGGATGTGGTTCAATGGTCAATTGCCCTTGTGTTCAATCCCTGGTATGTGTGTGTGTATATCTATATCTATCTATATCTATATCTATATCTATTTATCCCCACATACATGTGAAAAGTCAAGAAGAAAAGACCTCCCATGATCCTACCACATGTTACAGAGCTCTTTATTCCAAGCTCCCTTACATCAAAGTTCC